>PVJA010021764.1:0-35142 GCA_004027025.1 Myocastor coypus
ACATTAAGCACATTCTTTTATTTATTTATTTATTGTTTCAGAACCTTTGTTTAGTCATTAATTTTTATGGCCGGCTCAGCCCGCCCCAAGGACAGGGCTGGCGCAGCATGTGGTGCCGGGGATCGAACCATGGTCCCTGAAGCTGCCCAAGCTTTCCCAAGCAGGAGCTTTAGACCACTGAGCCATCCCGCCGGGCCCCAAGCACATTCTTTTACCAAGTTCTTTATATACAAATTGCCAAGGGCTGGCCAGATAGCTCAGAGGATTAAAGCGCTTGCTTAGGCACATGCAGGGATGGGGTTTGACACACCACGCAGACCCCCCAATTACCCCACACACACACTGGCCCATGACGGCCCCGCCCCCAGAGTTCACTGAAACATTGATTGAGACTGGTGGCACATGCCTGTAATCCTAGCTCTTGGAAGACTGAAAACAGGAGAATCATTACAAGTCTGATCTGTGTACTGAGACCCTATAGACCTTATATTAAACTACAAAAACAAAACAAAGCAAAAAATTAAAAAAACAAAACCCAAAAACCAAAAAACAAATTGCCATTTGTGAAATGTGGAATTCATGAAAAAGTTACAAACTACAGAAATGTCATTAGGAATAATGCATTCAAAATGTAACTACTTTCCATCAGTGAAGAATGTTTTCCAATAAGTTAGTTGAAATATACTGATCTCTTGTCAGTTTCAGCTTGTGAAATGTCTTCTGGTCAGCTGGTGCTCTGCTGCTGCTGTGAGCAAGGGCCAACAAGAACTCTGTGTTGATTACCTATTGCCAAGCAGTGCTCAGAGATCTACACACCTTAATTTATAATCTTAATTTATAATCTCAGTTTACATGTATAATGAGAATTACAATAGAAGATACTGTGTAGAGATTTTGTGCAAGAGAGTTGGGAAAATGTATGTAATGGACATGGCTCATACCCAGTGATACTAATCAATACATGGTAGCCTTTCTTATTGATTATAAAAATCATGGGTAATTCTAACCAAATGCTGTACTATGATGATTATTTTTACCTAAACCAAAATGGTTGACTAAAATACATTTTAAGTGCCCTGGTATATTCCTTTTTTATGGTTCTATATATTGGGAGTGATGGAAATTGAATTTCTATTTTAAAGAACTGTGTTTGGAATCAGAATTTTTAGTTGCATGTGTATTGGGATCTGACTTAAAAACTATAAGCTGATGATAGTTGCTATAGCACTCCAGTTAATTTAGCTCACAAAATTAAAAGGTGAACATATCTGGGTATGGTACAGCATGTCTGTAATCTCAGAACTTTGGGAGACTGAGGCAGAAGGAGTGCAAGCTCAAGCTCAGTCTGGGAAATTCAGCAACTCAGCAAGAGCTTTTCTAAGAACAAAAAATACAGAAGGGCTGAGACTGTATCTCAGTGCAAAGGTCCTGGTTTCAATATTTAGCATAACTCAAACTTCCAAACAACAACAAAACCCCCCTAAAACTCCAGCCATGTCAATCCCAATCAGGGCATCTAGGCTCCTTCTGAGTACAGCCTCACTGACCTTTTCCAGTCGGTATACCAGTTGTCTGGTAGACAGCTGGATGACAGGTGCTACAAACTCACAGATGATGTTCACAGTCATCAGCAGACTTTTCTCTCTCTTCGTGCCAATCATAGCGTGACACACCAACTTTTCTTTGACTACCTGCACACGATATACAACAACATTTTTGAAGTAACCATAATTCAAAGAATGATTTACCAAGATCAGACCAACTCCAAACTACGTGCTGAGGACATGAAGGAAGACCGCGTTTCCCTGAATAGTGGATGTCAGGGGTTGTTTTCTATCATATGGTTATGGTCTGGTTAGTTAAATGTGGCTTTGATGAATTCTGTGTTTATTTCTGACTTCCCCTGAGGACACAATCAATTTACATTCATATTTGCTATACATACACATATAATTTATTATACAACAGGAGCTAGGTTAAGAGCTGAGGGCACAAAGCAATGATGAACAGCAAGGCTAGAATCCTTCATGGGCTTTGTAGTTAAATGGTAATTACATGATTTCTTATCAAACTAGTTAGACCTGTGGTTTGACTGTCTTTTACACTTACATATTTTATTTCATAAACTCATGTATTGGAACCATTTTTTTTTCGCACTCAAGAAGAGCAGATTTATTTATAAAATAGAAAGGATCAAAAGTAAATTTATATTATGAATAGTTTGTCCTGACGAGCGCTCAGGTTTGGGATGTTAATGAACTGAGCTATATAACATGATTTAGAAGCACATTCAGGGAAGCTTTTAGTAAAGGTTAAACTGAATTTAGTGTCCCGGTAGCTTAGATTTAATTCTTTTAAAAAACATGTTCAACTCTTAATAATCACATCATTAATGGCTCCTCCTATAGATTGTGAGTGTTTTGAGATAAGCAGCTATATTCTATTCATGTTTGCATCTTCAGTTTCCAGCATGGTGTTTGTCACATGACACACAGTCCAAAAAGTTAGCGGATCCCCTCAGTAACAGAGAGCAGAAACACATTATGGATTATATCATGGGAGATAAGGATTTTTACCCCCAACTGGGGATGTATTCTAATGGAAAATGCTTTGTGAAAAATAATGTAAATGAAATAAAGTGGACTCTGCTACCCTAAATAAGTGAAGAAATATGGGGGCCCGGCAGGATGGCTCAGTGGTCTAAAGTGCCTGCTTAGGAAAGCTTGGGCGGCTGCAGGGACTGCAGTTCGATCCCTGGCACCACATGCTGCACCAGCCCTGCCCTCAGGGTAGGCTGAGCCAGCCATAAAAAACAAACAAACAAACAAACAAAAGTTCTGAAACAAGAAAAAAAATAATAAAATAAAATTTAAAAACTTAAAAAAAAAGTGAAGAAATAGGCTAGCTTTTCCATCTTGTCTCTAGGAGATAAATTTCTTATTGCTTCTTCTTTCATGAGGAGAAAATCTACTATAACTTCCTAGCATGCTAATACAAGCAGTAGCTTAAGTAAGCATCATTTTTCATTCACAAAGTCTGCATTTATGAGATGGAAGACTTTTAAGTGACTTCAGAAGTTTGTTTTTAGTTTGTGTGTGTGTGTGTGTGTGTGTGTGTGTGTGTGCGTGTGGCTTCCAAAACTCCACGGGGGAAATGTAATAAACAGATACACGGTTTGGATCTGTTTTAAGCAGAGTGTGCGGTGATAACGTAAATAACAGAAGAAAATTGAAGTTGCTGAAGATGAACACAATCATTTCACTGGCATGTACAAAGATGATGCTTTTAAATGTTGCACTATTGTAATAGGGAAGGCATAAGCCAGGTGTATGCTGCCATATCTGACTAGATAAGGCAACCTTGAGTATCCATAACAATACCTTTTGAATAAATATTAAAGTAATGCTGATCACTGTTAACAGGAACATCTGCTTTAAGCTGGGTGGTTTCCTCCTAAGACTGGTTGGCTGGTTGCTGTTGACCCCAGGAGAGTTGGCACCTGCGTTAAATCATCCTTTAAGGTTGGGCTTATGGTAGCTATAGAAACAAACAGAAAACTGAGCAGAGCTCAACCTTGAAAGCGATGGATGCTGCCATGGTAACTCAGTGCTGTAAAAAATCCTTGTGAAACTGCATTCTTTCTCAGATAAATGCCAACGGACTCTCTTAAGAAATAGACACAGTACAACAAAGATTTATTTAGGAGAAAAACAGCTTCTAAATGTGCTTTTCTCTTACCCTGGGAATTGCAGAATAGCCTTCTAGAATCACATTGATTGTCTGGCC
This sequence comes from Myocastor coypus, assembly GCA_004027025.1. Taxonomy (NCBI): domain Eukaryota; kingdom Metazoa; phylum Chordata; class Mammalia; order Rodentia; family Myocastoridae; genus Myocastor; species Myocastor coypus. Next base: position 3,787 of record PVJA010021764.1, read on the forward strand.
TGGGTAGAGCTCCATCCTGATGGGATGAATCTGAAACACTGGGCTTTCTGGATCCCTGAACTCCTGGGAGTACTCGGGCTGCAAAGGACAGCCAGGTCTCCTTTTAATCGGTCCCTTCTTGCTCAGCTTCTGGGGATGATAACCCTCACTCATCCAGAACAATTGCTGGACCCGACGTCCCATGTTGGTCAACTTGAAGCGATAACAACAGGTATTCAAGCTGGAAAAGAAAAGGGAAACACAGTGGGAAAATTCAAATTATGAATGTTATGTTCAGCTTCATGTCCTTAGGGTTTACTCTTATGGAAATATCTAAAAAGTAACAGGACAAGATATTCATTTCATTTTAATGTAGCAAGTCTAAAGATAGGAAGCTACTCAGAACCATCACAGTGTTGGAGTGAAGTAGTTCCCACTCAAGGGCCCCAAACTTGGAGTCATGAACCTGAGTCTGGTACCAGAGTTGCCATCAGTAGGTGAGGGATTATAGGAAGGCGGCCCTCCCAAGCAAGGTAAGCTCAGGCCAGGACACATAGACGCAGATCAAGTGGAAAGCACTCTAATTAATGAGAGATAGTTCTGGGATGTTCTGAAAGGGAGACAAAATAGCAACTAGAGAAGAAGCATGTTTGACAGTGTGCTGAGCACGTTTCTAGAGACTGGGTAAAATGTCTTCTGATGGGTTCCATCTGAAGGATGCTCTGAAAAGAAGCAACAGATATCTTTTAATTTTATCAGAGGTAAGAAAGCTGTGATGAAGTGGGGTTGAACAACATTCAGACCAGGCACTTTTCTTGGATAATATTCAGTGAGACGTTGCTCATTAATTAGTTCATTCATATTTAGTCAACAAAAATTTTTCTAAGGACCTCTTGATTGCCTGGCTCTTTGTGAATAAATTGGGGTTTCTAAGATTTTAAGGACAGTTCAAATTGTTTTGGATCTTAAAAATTGATTTATAGGCTTAATTTATTTTAGTTTTGGGTGTTTTTTTTTTTTTTTTTTTTCAAGGAAAAACTCACATTAGAACTTTTTCATTTTTAATATTTTATTAGACTGATATTTCATCTTATCTGCTCCTCCTCAGGAAGCGATATATCTAATAAGTTGAAGCATCACATGATGAGAAGAGATACTTGTCAATTGTCCAGTAAGACTCTAAGTATGTGTCTCTATGGCAGGCTCACTGGAGCACAGTTACCTGGCTGTTTAGCTTTATGGCTAATGGCAGGCTTGGGGGACACAGCAAGCAACATGCACTGTTTTATAAACTGGGCAGGGAGTCTCACTTATTCACAGTGTATCTTTAAACCACAGAAACACAGCCATCATAAATCTGTTAACTCCCCTTTAAAAAAATTTATTTTTAATCTTTTTGAGACAGGGTCTTGCTATGCAGTTTAGGCTGGCCTTGAGCTCACTTTTGTAGCCCAGATTGGTGTTGAACTTGCACTGGTGCTCCTGCCTCAGCCTCCTAAGTGCTGGGATTACAGGCGTGCGCCACCATGCCCGGCTAAAGAGTTTTTTTGTGTGTGTGTGTGTGGTACAGGGGACTCAACTCAGGGCCTGTGCTTGCCAGGCAAGCTTATTCTACTGAGCTATCTCCCCAGCCCTCCCATTTTACAAAATAATAGAATCCCTGAAAAGCTAAGGGCATAGCCCAAAACCATGCAATGGGCTGGGGGTGTATTTCTGCAGAACAGGGGTTGGTCAACATTTTCTATAAAGGGCAGAATGATAATGATAACAACAACAACAATAGTAATACTTTAGGCTTTTTGGGTTGTGTGGTCTTTTTCCTAACTCTGTTATAGTGTGAAAGCTGCCAGGGCCATATTGGCCATGTGCCAATAAAACTTTATTTGTGTAGGCAGTGGGCTGTAATTTTCCTATCTCTGCTTTTAATGATTGTTCTTATTGTTAACAACATGAGTTTACAAGTTGGGTGTGGTGGCGCATGCCTGTAATCCCAGCACTTGGGAGGCTGAGGCAGGAGGATTGGTGTGAGTTTGAGACCAGCCTGGGCTACAAAAGTGAGCTCAAGGCCAGCCTCAACTGCATAGCGAGACTGTATCTCAAAAGACAAAAAAACGAAAACAAAAACAAAAAACATGAGTTTATGTCAAAACGTTTATGCAAAGGGGAAATTAGTAGCTAACAACTATAGTTGCTTATATATTCAAGGAAAACTATATTCATTTACCCTCCAACTCAAGGGAAGGGTTGGAATATCCCTTTGGAGCTATTTGACACTATTTGTAGATTAGTGATGTGCAGACAGATCAAGTTTGTGGTACCTTGCTTTTTATAATTAGATTTGAGTATGTTTAAACAAAATTAAAAATAGAAGCACTGGTATAAAATGGCAAAATGCCCTAACTTTGGCCAATAGACAGACAGAAAGTACAATTTTTGCAACTGGAGATTCTTCACAAATATATGCAATTCAACTCTCCAACTTGTATGCTACTTAATTTGCCATTGGCATATGGTATTTTCAATAAAGTTCCAGGTTGCCAAGTGGTGTGTGTGTGTGTGTGTGTGTGTGTAGGGGCAGAGGCAAGCAAGCATGGGTCCAACTGTGTGGAGGGCTCCTGACTAGCCCCAGTTCCATTTGCTCTGAGCACAGTGCACACGGCTTGGGTTTAGGAGTTGTTAGAACAGAAGGCAGGAGGAGCAACCTGTGAGATGTGATTGCCACGCTTATGCCCCTGCGCTATAACCCCGGCCAATTATCACAGTACCCTTAGAGGCAGGTACAAATCCAGCTGGTGTCCAGGGGTCAGCTGCTGATAACTGCATGATTATCTTGAGGAATCAGAAATAAATACCCACATGTATATTCTACCCTCACCATTCAGTCCTCATAATTTTTAATATCTATGCTATATTGTGCTGCTCAGAGGTATCTATCCCGTGTCTTCTGGTATGTAAATATTCAAACCTTCACCTCCTCTACTTAGACCCTGGATCATCAGAGGAAGCCAACTGCTGGTGGCTCAACTGTAGTAGGGTAGGAGGTGAGCAGAAAAATGATCCCCAAAAAAGCTACTGATGCTGTAATAGCTGCTAACATATTTGCAGTAAGTTTTTGCCTCCCTAGGTAGACTCTGTTTAGGTTGTGTAATCAGAGTGGTATAAGAAGTATAATGGAATCAAAGATGAGAAAGCATGGTTGAAACTCTAAATTCATTACAGAGAAGTCACTACAAGTTCGGGAGAACAGAATACTCCCTAAATCATCCCCTTCTCTGGAGAAGACAGACATAGGCTGGAGAATGTAGCCAAGCTACCACCTCTTGTGGCTGACATCCCCAGTGGGAGGGAGAAAGTGAGGCAGGGACAGGAGAGAAGCTCAACTGGCCGTCTTATTTTCTTAACAACAAGTTTCTAAAGTAGGTGACAGTGCAGCCCAGGAGATATTCATGAAAATTGGTCCATCATATTTTCCTACCTAAAATGTGCTCCCAAATTGAGTTCTGGAGCAAAGGGCTTATTTGAAACAATGGTAGAACCAATTCCTGAAGCCTGGACAGGGATCCGATAAGTGTTGCTATTTTCAATGTCCAAAATGACTGTGTCCTTGAACTTCAGGACGTCATTCAGGTTGGCAGTGAGTGTCAGGGTAACGCTAGTTTCTGCAGGAACGGTGCCTTCTTTGGGTTCAATTGTCCAAAGGGATTTTTTGTTTGCCTGCAACACAAGACCACAAGTTAACAAGGAGGATATTCTGGGCTTTTCGTTCTGTACATATTAAAGTCCTCTGTACTTCACATGGTTGGCGCAGCAGAAGTCAACATCAGACACAAACATTATTTTTTAGAATCAAAGCAGCTGAATGTTTGTTGGCATTTCTTTTTTCTACAAGCTGTCTGGTTCCGAAGAGCAAGCCTCCGATTCTACTTTTGAATGCTCTGTGAAGATTTTTCACATCTCTTTCCCATGATGACAACCTAGTTTTCTAAGAAGCTTATACTAATTATCTGCCCCCATCTTCAAATTCTGAGATGCCAACGCATTTTTTAATGGAATTTGAAATTTTAGAAGGAATGCTTTTCAAATGCAAAATGTTAGCATTTTATAGTGAAGATGAACAGCTATTATTAATACACAGTACAGGAAGTCACCCTGACCTCTGCTATTTTCTAGCAATTAATAGGATTTATTTAACTAAAATTCTAGACTTACCTTGAAATATGATGAGATGGAATTACACAGTTGGAAATGACTCCCACCAATCTATTCCTCTTAACTGCCTGGATCTTTACAGCTCACTCATTTTCCTTAGGTTCTTTGATAAAATAGCATCTACTCTGACCACCACACTTTATATGGAGAAGCTATTCTTGGCACTACTGTTCACCTTTACCTTAATAATTTACTTACCATGCTGATTGCCTGTCTCCTTGTACTGTAGTGTAATCTCTAGGGACCTTTGTCTTGTGGTTATTTACACTTGTTTAAATGCTCTATGTGCTATGGTAGTAGGTGTTTAATAAATATTTTTTAAAGTTATTTATTTATTTGGTACAGGGCCTTGCTATGCAGCTTGGACTCATAGTGATCCTCCTGTCTCAGCCTCCCCAGCACTGGGATTACAGGCATGCGCCACCACTGGGGACTGAACCCAGCTCCTTGCAGCTGCCAGGCAGGCGCTCAGATGGCTGAGCTATTTCCCTAGCCCTTAATAAATATTTGACAAATGAATGCATAGGCCTTTTAATTATCTTTGATGGTAAGAAACTTCTTTTAAAAGATAAGTTAGTCCAGGTTTTGACAATTAATATCATTAGACATTTCTGCTTATATTAGGCAGAAATATGCTTTCTTTGAACCTTCTACATGTTGGCTTTTGGTCCACTTCTGGGGAGCGATATAGGATAAACTTTTGTTTACCACTTTTTACCCTGCATTGTAGCTTCAGAAGAAAACCTCACATTACAGACTCCAAAGTGAGGTTAAGGTGTCAAATGAGGAAAAAAAAAAAAAAAAAGAGTTATGCTATGAAAACTTGATTCAGTCTTGAAATGTTTCTGTTTTAATGGCAATCAATTTTCTTAGACTGCTTGTAAAAATGCTCTCCTTGTCTCTTACAGATGAAACATGCAAGTTCACTCTGTCCAGGTCTGGACTCATTTTCACAGTCTTCTTGGAATCTGCTCTTTCTGGAGTCATTGGTTTTATATCTTTTCTTTGCTCTCTCTCTCTCTCTCTCTCTCTCTCTCTGTCTGTCTCTCTCTCTGTCTCTCTTTTCTTTCTTTCCTTTCTCTCTTTCTCCTTCCTTTCTTCTTTCCTTTCTCTGTCTCTCCTTTCTTTCTTTCTTTCTCCCTTTCTCTTTCCTTCTTCTTTCTTTTTTTTTTTAAAGAATTTTTTATTTTTTTAAATTTTTTTTCTTGTTGCAGAACTTTTGTTTGTTTATTTATTTATTTTTATGGCCGGCTCAGCCTGCCCTGAGGGCAGGGCTGGCGCAGCATGTGGTGCTGGGGATTCAACCGCAGTCCCTGCAGCCGCCTAAGCTTTCCTAAGCAGGCGCTTTAGACCACTGAGCCATCCTGCTGGGCCCCTTTCTTCTTTCTTTCTTTCTTTCTTTCTTTCTTTCTTTCTTTCTTTCTTTCTTTCTTTCTTTCTTTCTTTCTTTCTTTCTTTCTTCTCTCTCCTTTTTCTTTCTAAATGTATTCAGTACGGGGTCTACAGAATCTATAGGGTCTCACTGCACAGATCGGACTCATAGTGAATCTCCTGCTTTCAGTCTCCCAAGCGCTGGGAGTACAGGCACACACCACCACACCCAGTCTCAGTCGCCCTCTCAGTGTGCCCTGGGGGCAGGGCTGGTGCAGCCAGGGATTGAACCTCGGTCCCTGCACTCTACCTAAGCAGATGCTTTAGTCCACTGAGTTATCTGGCTGGCCCTCATATCTTTTATTTCTGAAAAATTATCCATCATTCCCTATTTTAATACTGTTTCTGTCTTACTTTCTCTTTTTTACTGTGGCAAACACCAGTTATGTGTGTGTGTGTGTGTGTGTGTGTGTGTGTGTGTGTGTGTGACTTCCTGGTGCACCTCCTCTGTCTCTTGGCCTCTACTCCACTTCTATCTTGCTTCCTGTGCTTCATTTTAGATGAATTCTTCTGAGTTATCTTCCAGTTCATGAATTTTGTCTTCAGCTGTGTATAATATATTGTCAAATATGTACATTTTGTTCTTCACTTTGTTTTTCTTTCTTTGCATTTTATCATCCAGGTCTTTTATTTCTTTTTGTAACATTTTCAGCCTTCTGGGAGCTTTTCTAATTTCTAAGCTTTAACCTTTAACTTACTAGCTGCTCTTCCTGTTCCTTCTAGTCATCTGCAAATATGGTGAGCAAATTTTTTAAGGATTTTTAAATAAATACAGCAAACAGCAAACCAACACCTGAGGTCCAGGTGTTGTGAAAAACACAAAACACCCAAAGCAATTCTCTTCCCCTAAGGAGCTGACCGGAAGGACATTCAGGGACAATACTCAAAGGACAAAAACGCAAGGCAGAAGGAGGCTGGTGTGAATGTTCCCCTGGGAAATCTCCAAAGCGAGCTGCTCTTGTGGAGCGGAGGCTGCTAAAGCCCCTTGGTGTAGCAAATGCACCACGCACATTTTCTCTTCCTTCCAAATGGAAAATTTCATGCAATTATCAAGTGGTGCTTTCTGGGTATGTTACATTATTGATTTAAAAATTTTAATTTATTCTACTCTAGTTGTATATGTAAATATTATCTCAACATTAATTAAAAAACCCCATTGTGTCTTCCATTTTGGATTGTTATTTCTTTTAAATTAGTTACTGATAATCATTAAACAGCAGCCTTTTGGGAAGGGGCTGAAAAGGAAGAGCGGTAAAAATCATCTAGAAACTTCGACAATAATCACTGAGAAGGAAAGCTAAACACCCCAGTTCACTAGAGAGGGTCTTGATTCCCTAGTGAGTTTGTCTCGGCTCTTCAAACCCTTCCAAGTATAATGGCTCAGAAGAAGCCCTCTAAAGTAAAACATACAGAAGAAAATGATGTACTTAGAAACACGTGTAAAACTTGCTTTATGAGCTGGATATTAGAGGCTCTTCCAGTCTAACTTCATTTTACTCTAAATTAATTTCTATAATGTTTATAGCAAAAGAAAAAGGAGAAATATCAAAACACATATAGCATAATATTAAGGAAAGTAAATCAGAAACACAAGTTTAACTACAATATGGTTTCTCTCACTTGAATAATCGAAAGTACAAATAAAGAGAAAAATAAAAGGCTGATAAAAGGAAAGAGGCTTTTTCCAAATGCAGAGAGGACCAAAGGACGAAGGATAGGAGGAGGGGGGAGGGGAAGGAAAGAGATCTAGGAAGCATCATTTATATATGTCAACTTCCACTATGAATATAATCATCATACTACATGTCACAAACATAAAATAAAAATAATAATGATGAAAATGGGGAAAGGGGAGGGACAGAGTAGTGGTTACAGATTAGAGATGGAGGGAAAGAAGTAGGTGGGGAGAGGAAGGAGAAGGAAAAGAATCAAGGCATGTAAAGTATATGTGTTTACTCACTAAAATGAATGTAAATAACATATACTGACACCATGCATTATTAGACAAGGAAACAGAAACACCAAACAAGTGTGGTTCTGTGGGGACTTCCTGAGAGGTGGTTGGATAGATAGCTCAGTGGATTAAAGTGCTTGCCTAGGCAGATGCAAGGACCAGGGTTCTCCAGCGTGCCTTGCTAGCTCTGTCCCCAGGGCGCACTGAGACAGCCACTGAGCCTGGGTATGGTGGTGTGCGCCTGTAATCCCAGTGCTTGGGAGGCTGAAAACAGGAGGATCACTGCAAGTCTAATCTGTGTAGTGAGACGCTGCAGACTCTGTACTAAATAATAATATTAGAATGGTAGGGCTGGCCAAGTAGCTCAGCGGTTTGATTCCCTGGCCTGGGGGGCACTGAGATTGAGACTGGGCGTGGTGGTGCATGCCTGTAATTCCAGTGCTTGGGAGGTTGAACACAGGTGCATTGCTATGAGTTTGATCTACGGAGTGAGACCCTGTACTACATACAAAAAAAAAAAAGTAACTAAAAATAAAAATAGAATGCCACTGGTGAGTTTTGAAAATGAGAAAAATGTACATTACATTGCAGATCATAGGCAAGAGCTAGAGACTGCAGCCAGCCGGAATCTTACCAAAATCTGCGCTGGGCTTCAAAGCAGTTTCAGAAATGGAATTGTTCAATGGGGCCCACTAGTCCATCTCTTAGGAACTGCCCCCTGGGTACTCATACAAGAAGAATCTGATATTTAAACCAAAATGCCAATTCCTGAATTTGCAGCTGAGGACAAATCCTGTTAGATCAGAAGGCTTTTCATATTTCCTCCTAGTTTGCAAATCTACCTGAGAGATAAGTAAATTATATTTGAATACAATTAAATAAATGCGTTAAATAAAACAAAGAACATTTTTAAGATTATAAATTACATAAAATGAGGATGTAGATGAGTGGTGATGAAGAAATTTTGTTTTAATGTTGGTGTTAAGAGAAATTGTAGGTTTAAGTTAAGAGTCTTACTATTACCCATGATTCTTGAATGTGGAATGTCCTTAGTGACATAGAAATAGAGGAAACCAAGCCTTAAATCTTATACTAGATAAATGAAGATCTGGAGGAAAATATTTGTAGCATAACTGCATTTGATGGGCATTTGTGGAAAAAATGCTGGATCTTGTATGACTCAATCTGTTTTTCACAATTTTCTCTGTAATTTTTCTTCTCATAATAACTCCACCTTATCAGAGTATTAAAATATTATGAAAATGGTAAGCAAAATCCTTTTCCTGATGTATTTTTAAAATATATTAAGATATATTGCTGTGGGGAAAGAGGAACCCTTCTCCTCTGCTGGTGGGAATGCAGATTGCTGCAACCATTACGGAAAGCAGTGTGGAGGATCCTTAAAAAACTAGAATTGGAAATCTCATTCAATCCAGCTATCCTGCTACTGGGAATTTTCCCAGAAGAACTGAAAACATCATACCATAGCGATATCTGTGCACCTATATTTATAGCAGCTCAATTTGTAATAGCCAAAACTTGGAAACAACCAAAATGCCCATCATTTGAAGAATGGTTGAAGAAAATGTGGTATTTTTATACAATGGAATATTACTCAGCTATAAAGAATGATAAGCTGGAAGACTTCATGTATAAATGGATGTATATTGAACATATACTCATTAGTGGAATAGACCAGACCTACATGTGTAAATATTGTATAGTCTCTCTAATAGAAGAACTCTAAAATTTTTTTCTTTCCTTACCAATATCAATTGGAAGATGTGTCATGCCCACACCCTGTGCTCTGTATAACTATTGTGAGGACAATATGCAGTGTGTCAACTGTTAAAAAAAAGTAATGTTTATTGAAAAAAAGGATATATTTATTAGTTTAATATTGTGAAAAACAATAATTCCCATAAGTTCAATTTATAGAAGTGTAGGTAAACTGTTATTGGCAGAATAAACAGCAGGAATTGAATGCTACATTATTCTGCTCACATTTAGGTTTAAAGGAATATTTCTTTTCTTAATGTAGAAAATATTTTTTTTTATTAATCCAAAGTGAAAACACTAAAATCGTTTAACACATTAATCATAAAAGATGACACAAGAATGAGTTCAAAACAGCTCTACAGTTTCCAATAGTGTCTTAGTTACTCTTCTCTCATTGCTGGGACAAATACCCAACACTCAAATTAGGGGAGGAAAGGTTTACTTAGCTCCCTGGAGGTTTCAGGCCATACTCAGCTGGCTCCAAGGCAGAGAGGCACATGGCAGAAAACAAGCTTTCATGATGACAGCTAAGAGCAAGAGCGAAGGGAGAGAGTAGCAGCAGCTCAAGCAGCTAACTTCTCTTCCTCCCTTACACTGAAAAGCAAATCACCTGCCCCAGGGGAGGTGCAGCACCCACACCCGCGATAATCCATTATAAATTCTAGGAGCCACCCCCATGACTGCATGAGGCTTTGGGGGGACACTGATACACAAACCATAACAAATAGGTATTTTAAAATGGATTGGAGTAGCTTCATTTCATCTACAGTGTTTGTTATAGTAAATAGGAGTCCTTGACTTACATCGTTTTCAGTCTGACCTACACAATCAAAGCAATACATCGAAATAGTGTTTATGCTTGAACCAGTAGCCCTTCTCTTAGAAATACTTGTCTTTCTTAGCTGTAGTTTTTAGAATTTAGGCAGTTATTTTAATGAAGGTAATGGTAGTTGCTATAACAGAAAGGCCCTTAATGTTCACTGGCTTAATTCAATAAAGCTTATTTCTGGATCATATGACTTCTAGTTGGTAGCAGGAGTGAAGAGGGGCTTCTATTTCACTCATTTAAAGACCTCTGTTAAATAGATTCTGACATATTTGTACAGTTTGTGTCTAGTTGTCCTCCCAAAGTCTCATGTAGTCATGGGGCAGCTTCTGGAGTTTGCTTGATGTAATGCTGGGATTATGCGTATGAGTGCCCTGAGGCAGATGCTCCGAGTTACAATGTAAGGAGGGGAAAGAGGGTAGCTAGCTGCCTGAGCTGCTGCCACTCCCTTTGCTCTCTTGTTCTTTGCTGCCGCCATAGACATCTGCACTTGGCTATGTGCTACTCTGCCTTGGAGCCAGCTGAACATGGGCTGAAAGCTCCACTGTCTGAGTAAATAAACCTTCCCTTCTTTCATTTTGGTGTCAGGTATTTTGTCAAAGCAATGAGAGAAGGATAGCTGAGACAATATTGAACTGTGGCTTCTGAGAACACAGAATACAAGGTCAAGTGCTAGGATTTATGCGCCAAGCCTGGAAGTGGGGTATAATACCTTCTGTCCACTTCGTTTGGATAGAACCTAGATGTGTAGCCACATTTCCTTCCAAAGGAGGCTGGGAAATGTAGTTCAGCTTTGGATCCAGAATAGAGTGAGACAGATGTGGTGAATTGCTTCCTGCTCTCTGTCAATACTACCTTATCTGTAGAGACCACTGTACAACATCAGCCATTCTTCCAACTCCAACTCTTCCAAATATCCTATAAGAGAAGGCTCTTATAGGAGAGTAACTTTGTGTTTGGAATCCTACAGGAATTTTGGGCCCCAAATTTATATCCATCTGCTATTGGGACAAGTATGTGTGTACAGGCAGTAAGAGAGAAATTAAGAAAGTCCTAGGTAAGAAGACTCTGTTGGCCTTGTTCCCTCCATTTGTGGCCTTAGAGAACATTCTGTATAGTTTTGCTTACTTAGGGGACTCAGCTGACAATGAAGACATAAATCAATGTCACTTTTGTCCTTTTATTAAAAGCAAGGTGTCTTTTGAGCAGGTACTGTCAATGTCATTTCCCCAGCTCCCATCTTTTTGTTTTCTTCCTCCAGCCAGTGGCACAGGTCACTCCTCCATACACAATGAGGTGAGAATGTCATCAGCATAGGTGCTATTTCAAGTCAGGGGACATTAGTTTGCGATGGATGTGTACCACTTCTATTCTGATTCCTGCTGACATAGGTTAGCTGCTCTGGAAAGACCTGCATTTGCTTCCCAGGGCTGTGCTGGTGCGTTTTCTTTCTGATGAAGCTTATTCATCAATATGTGGCATAAAATCAGACAGTGAGATGCATCATAAAAATCATAGAGCAATGCATATTAAGATGGCAGATGCTAACGTCTTGGGCCATCCTTAGCAAAAGTCGGGCTATAAACTGCTCTAACATCCTGTGTCTCTTTGGAATTTGACTTTTAGGTGTGTGCTTTGCTTTGGGGAAAAACTTAGTCTGTGTGACATTTTCTGTTGTTAGTAATTGAGGCAAGTTAGGCTATAGGAGAAATGGGTGACTGATAGCTAGCCTGGAAATCAAGGGCATTTCGTGAACCCCTTGAAATCAAAGTAGAGCAAGATAGCATAGAAGGGAACAGGTTAGGAAGGAGGGCTCCAAAGGGAAGGGGATGTGGACTGGCTTCCTGCTCTGCTACTTTCCAGACTGGAGTATCATGAGGACATCACTTGCCTGTCCCATCTTGTTTTCTCCTCTGCTGGTGCACAGCATCTTGGCTCAGCACAGGGTAAATACCCAATTAATTGTATCTTCTGCAGAGAGGTGTCAGGATGGCTAAATGAGGTTATGCATACCAAGACTCAGAATAGCATCAACATATAATAAGCTCCCATATATGTAGCCTATTCTAGGATCTGAAGTGACCCATATGACCCCTAAGCATAGGCTTAATAGTGTTTGTAAAAATAGGTTGAGGTGGTAGAACTTGGCAGAAGAGAAGCATACGGGGTATGCGGTAGGCAGAAGATATCCATCTCCTGGGTTTCAAGGATCTTTTCCCAGTTAGTCAAGATCTAACCTAGGTGCTGCATAGAGGGATTTCATAGGTACAGTTAAGATCCCAAGCCAGTTGGCTGGTTCTAATTCTCCTCAGTAGGCCTGACTTACCAGGATGGGTGGGCTTTTCCTAGTGAGGTGACAAGCATGACAGAGCCTGTGGAAGGCTTTGCACATCAGGGAGCTGTGGATGGCTCAGGAGTAGCTGAGTACAGTTCCTTCTCATAGCCAGCAAGGGAAGGGGGCCTTTGTCATTCAAGTGTAAAGACAGAAATTCTTCTATGAACCCAAGGGGTCTAGAGGCGGGCCTTTCCATACCTACATCTCCTGTAAGAAATACTGCTCAGCTAATACACTTTTCTAACTCTTGCGATCCTAAGGCGAGATTGATTCCAACCTGGCCATCTCTGGCCCCGAGCCCATGGAAATGCATAGTAAAATAGTATTGTTTTAAGCCTGAAATTTGTGCCAGTGTATTACCTAGCAACAGAGCATTAATGCAAGGCTTCATATATTTGTTTCAAAGATGATAAAAACAAGCCTTACATTAAAATCTAGCAGTAGCTGCCTCTGTCTTTTCTGCTAATGAAGGCTGAAAAGTCAGTCTTTTTTTTTTTTTTTTTTTTTTTGTGGAAAGGGCATAAAGAACATGCACAGGAGCTCATGGCTGTGAAGGAGGGGAAGCGTGTGACTGTTTGCAGCATTGAGTTTTGTGCTTACTGGTGATTGGTGTTGAATCCTTCTCTCTAAGGCTTCCCATACACAAGGGTGACACTTGCTTTTTATTTGACAATAGGGCATCAGAACATTTCTTACACAGCACTCAGCTCCTAGGTGAACTGGCCAGAGCTCTTATGAATTTCTTTATTGTGCATTTAATATTCACCCCAAAAGGTAGAAGCAAATGCCATTGTTTGCACATGTCACATTAGTCATCAACAATAACTGGAAGTGTGACTGCTCAGACAGTACTGCTAGTCTGTAGTGCTGAGAACTATGAAGCTCACAGAAAACAACCCCTTGTGCTGGGTACCATTGTTTTTTATTTAGTCAGTGGTCTTTATTTTAATTGATGAAAGCCATCTATGACAAAGCAACAGCCTCCATCATAATAAAAGGACAAACACTGAAAGCTTTCACTCTAAAATCAGAAAAAGATAAGGATATCGACTATCACTACTCCTGTTCAATATAGTTTTGGAAACATTACAGCAATTAAACAAGAGAAAAAAGTAAAATAGGAAAGTAATTTAAAATGTTATTATTTGTGGATGACAGGATATTTTACACAGCAGGCCTCAAAAACTCTGCCAAAAGACTTCTACATTTAAAAACCAAATTCTGTCAAATAGCTGGACAAAAAGTCGGCATTCAAAAACTAATAGCATTCTTGTACAAAAACAACAAACTCACTGAGATAGAAATTAGGGCAACCATATCTTTCACAATAGCTTTAAAAAAAGAGAAATACTTAGGAATCAGTCTAGCAAAGGAAGTAAAAGATCACAACACAGAAAACTACAGTACTCTGCAAAAGGAGACTGAGGAGGATATCAGAAAATGGAAAGACATCCCTTGTTCTTGGGTGGTAAAAGCCAACATAGTGCAAATGGCTGTACTCTCAAAATTGTTACACAGATTTGATACAATCCTGATCAAAATACCAACGGCATGCTTCACAGAATCAAAGAAACCAGCCCTCTGGTTATTTGTAACCAGAACAGACCTATCCAAAGCATGAAAAGACAACCCTTAGGGACAATGCTAGTCTATAAGAAAGTCGTCACCTTATGAAAGAGCCATCCTCCTGGAGAATGTTGGTAAGTTCAAGTCATTCATAAATCCCACAAAGTGAGTCTTAACGCCTTTGTATACAAATAGACAATGCATACTGCCTTGTGCTTTCTAGCAGTCCCATCCACCTGGCTGCTTTTCCTCTTGCTTCCAGATGTCTCACCGCTCTGGTTGAGCACTACACTACTATACAATACTGCACTATACCCTAAGAAAGTGGCACCACGACTGTGACAATGTCCAGCACACACAGCAGCTACTTCTATGATTTGGCCACATCTCTGAATGTTTGTAGTGTGATCTCCTTTCCTCCCTGTGAAAGTTTGCAACTCTAATGCTCCTAAGTTGGGAGCCTACTGTATTTCGACTTGAGTCATTATACTTCCAAGAGAGCATATTTTCTTAAGAGGATGGAGGTGAGTATACAGTGGAATCAAAAAGAAAATTCTTCTGGAAAAAAGCCTCCTGAGAGAGCAGCAACTATGGCCTCTGTGATTTTTCAAGATGCACGATAGGCTTTTGTTGCGAGCAGGATACAAGGGCAGATAGGTGGCTCTCTTCCGGTGGCAATCCCCTGAAAAGGATGGCAGTACTTGGTCCTGAGAGCAACACTATTTCCCTCACCCAGTTAGTGCTCTCCTCGCTGTCTTCATAGCTCCTGGAGAACTCAGCAGCCTCACAGCCACCCACCCGTTGGTTGTGGAGACCTCCATGTATGCCACTATGACTGGAACCAGAGCTCTGTGCTGTTCACCTCATCAGACATCGTTTTTCACGCACTACATTTCTACCCGACAGGGGCTTCACAGTTCTGCATCTCTTTATCCAATGCTGTTTCATCAGGAGTCCCCAATTTATTGGGTTGTCTTCTTCTTCATGAGCCAAACCTCAGGATTCCAAGACTGCTACAACAGTCATGTGTGAAGTATGGCAAGGCCACAGGTAATGCCATCTCTGGCAGACAAAGACTTACTATGTTGGTGTATCTTCAGTCTTCTTCACTTGGCTCTGGTCCCCTCTGTGCGTGGTTTGGTCTGCCCTCCTAGTAGAAATGCTAAGCCTTCTTGGCTTTTCTTCAGGGCTGGCCTAGGTCCAAGCAATCTGAGTGCACCTGAGAGACTTCCAGCAAGCACATGGCTGGAAGCCACCAGGTATTGTCCTGTCCTTTGCCCTCTGGCTCTGTTGACATTTTGTTTTGTTTTGTTAACAAGAAATAACTCATCTGGCATTTCAATCTGTAAGAACTTCCTCTCGTGGAAGGAAGGAAAACATACAACTGCAGGAACCAAAATGAAGAGTAAAATATTCCTTTGCAGGGGCCCAGCAGGATGGCTCATTGGTCTAAAGCGCCTGCTCAGGAAAGCTTAGGTGGGTGCAGGGACCGCGGTTCAATCCCTGGCACCACATGCTGTGCCAGCCCTGCCCTCAGGGCAGGCTGAGCCAGCCATAAAAATAAATAAATAAACAAACAAAAGTTCTGAAACAAGAAAAAAAATAAAATAAAATATTCCTTTGCATTTACACCATTATCTCAGCAGATAATCAATTCTTTGTGAAACAAGAACAGTGGCGTCACCAAGGCCTGCCTGCTGTTTTTCATCGGAATAGTATCTCTAGCCCAACAGTTCTCTTTTTTGAAATGGGCCACTTTGTTTCTTCAAATAATTAACTACTAATTACCGCAGGAGATGAGGTGAGGAAGAATTGGAATTAGAATTTTACAAGGCAATGTAGTCACGATTAAAAATCATACGGGATTTGGGATCACAAGACCTCATACTCAACTCTGGATTCTGTCATTTGTAGCTTGGTGAATTTAGGCGAATTTTAAAAGTCTAGGCTTTGGCTTGCTTACCATTTAAATGTGGTTCTTGAAGATGAAATAAAACAAGTGCCAAATATATAGCACTGTGTCTTAACACAGAGCAAACATGCAATAAATCAGCCATATTCATATTATCTTCCAAAACTTCATGATTAATTCTTCTGCCTGCTGGTGCCCTGCCCAGTCTACATCTATGACAGAGCTATCTTTCGTAGTTCTGACCCTGGTTCTCCCCTGCTGAAATTCTAGATGGCTTTGCAATGCTCTGATTAGTGATGTATGTACAATACACACATGCACATCACTCAAAGCAAGTTCCAGACTACACTGACCCTCAAATGTGGTGGACATTCATTTTCTTTTTGATAAATATATAAGCTCAGTTTTATGTCTGAAGGACCACTACTTGGCATGAACCTTGGGTAGAGGCAGGATCTCATTTCCTTTTGAGAAGTCATCTAAAACACAGAGAAATCAAAATCAGGCCTGGTATACAAGATATGGAACTCCAGTCCGGAGGACCTAGACCCAATTCTTCACAAAGGGGCTCTAATATATCTTCTAAACTGACTTCCAGGACAGTAAGCGAGTCACCCTTCCCAAACGTACTGAGTATCACCACAGCATGTAAATGCACTGCTCCTGGGATTGCATCGCCACTTCTGTCTTCCTTCTTCTTAGCCTTCTTAAATGTTCTCTTCCATGACATGCTCTGATTTGACAGAAGAATTTATCACTTCTTCCTCTTTGTGTACATGTTATAACCTAGCTGTATTGCTTGTGTACACATTTATTTTGTGAGACTGTGGATTCTAAAGGAAAAAAAAAAATGGTCCAGTTTACCTTTTGTCTCTCCCTTCAGTAAGCAGTGTACCATGGCTGGGGATAGGGCTCAAAAATGATGCTTGCTGGCCTGCATACATAAAAACTGTTCGCCCTCACCAGAAAGCCAAAGGAACACAAAATTAAATAATAATTAAAAATTTAAAAATCTTCCAGATTGTCAAAAACAGGTATTGGTGAGGGTCTGGGAGAAAGTGATATTCTTTGACACTGCTGGAACTCAGCAAATACTTATGTAAGATCATTTATAAGATGTATTAAGACTTTTAGTCACATTCCTGCTGTTTGACACAGCAATTGGATTTCCAGGAATTTATTCAAAGGAAACAGTTAAGAATGTGAGCTGTAATTAATTGCTTACAGCAGGGAAAAAAAACAGTCTATCAGTTGGGGATTAGTTAAATCAACTGGGCTGGAATAAAATGAAGCAATAAAATCAATCAGTAAGAGTGGTCTGGGCCAGATGTAGTGGCCCACAATTGTAGCCTCCCAAAAGGTTGAGGCAGGAGGACCTCCATGAGTTCAAAGTCAACCTGGACTACACAGTGAGGCCCTGTATGTAGAGGAATATTTCTTAATCATTAGTAGTAAAAGTGATGACAATAGATTTTGAGTGGAAAGAACTGATAACAAAGTTAGTGTTATCCTATGTGAAGAATAGGAATCTACTGGCAAGCTTCATACACAGGAAAATTCAGAAGATGCACAGCAGAAATATAACAGTGGTCACTATGTGGTGGGAGTCTGAGTGATGTCTTCCTCTTATTTTTGCCTGTTTGTTCTATACAGATAACATAATTTGTATAACAAGAAGAAACACATTGCCATGACTCATCTAGGGGGCTGACACTGACAAAAGTTCTATAAAATGCTGTACATAGCTTCAAGGTAAATCCTGAGGGGATTTGACTGACCTTGTCAGGTATAAAAGTTACATGTTTTGTTATATAGGTCTTGCTTCAACTTGGCCTTAACCACCCAGCGGAAAAGTTTAACCATGACGGAGAAAAAGTAAAGCCAGATTAGTATGCTGAGCTGTAAAAGGCTCAAATCAACAGCTTCCAACAATGCCAGTTCTGCTGATAACCCGCTACTATTATGAAATAGTGGACTATGCATATAGTCTACTATACCTTCTCTCTCTTAGCTCAATGAGAGGAAATATTTGTACCAATAGTGTTTAGAAGGTTATCATGTCTGCATCTTGTACTCTGCTCAACTACTATGAAGACAACAATATGCATTGTATAAATTATCGCAGCTGTCTTACTAACATGTTGTGAAACTGTCTCATTGCTATTTCTTATTAAAAGTAATAAAATTATATGGGGCTCGGCAGGATGGCTCAGTGGTCTAAAGCTCCTGCTTGGGAGAGCTTGGGCGGCTTCAGGGACCGTGGTTCGATTCCCAGCACCACATGCTGCGCCAGCCCTGCCCTGGGGCGGGCTGAGCTGGCCATGAAAAGGAGTGAATAAACAAACAAAGGTTCTGAAACAAGAAAAAAATAAAATAAAATAAAATTCTTAAAAGACTAATAAAATTATAAAAAAATAAATTATAAGTTAAAAAAGAAGAAACACATAGATTTATTGAGTAACTTCTACTATTGGGATATGGTCAGTCTCTTTTTAACTTTACTGTCTCATTTCAGTCTTAGTCTCACTTCTTGCCTTTCTTAAAAGCTTAAAAGGAAGACTATATGTAAGAAGTGTAAAATTCAAGTGGATTCAAGAGTTGATGTCTATTATTCATGTCTGTGAATGGTCACTACTCATCATCCCTAAAGGTAACTGTTGTTAGCCATTTTTTGGTATCTTTACCAAAATGTATTTTTTTTTTGGTTAAAAGAATAAGGCGTATTTGCATATACATTTTTTCCTTTTACAAATAGAATACTGTACAGATTGTTCTGTCTGTGTCTTGGTTTATTATTAATTATTTTTTATCTACTTTTACCAAATGCATACACACACACAATTTTAGAAACCAAATGGACTGGCCGTTGTGGGGCACATCTGTAATCCCAGCCACTCAGGAGGCTGACACAAAAGAATCTCGGGTTTGAGGTCAGCCAGAGCAATGTAGGAAGACCTTGACCCAAAGTGAAAACTTGAGAAAAGGCTGGGGAAACCGCCTCTTGATACTTTTAGGAACCCTATACCTTTTCTACTGGTTGCCTACTCTTGAGGCAAATCTCACCAGCAGCCATCTGCTCTCCAACTCCTGTCTGCACAGAATGCCTGTGGCAGCCTGGCATCCCAGGAATGCCCCACGCTGCCATCCCACACATCCCTTGAGAGATCCTCCTCTGCTTGAACCTGTTTTCTGAATCTCATTTTTCCCCCCACTGGGGTCATATTTTGTTCAGTTGCTCCTAAGAGAGGAAACATGGAATGTAGATGTTTTGAGATTGTACATGTCTGAAATGCCTTTATTTTTCTCTTACAACATGATTAATCTTTTTCAAGGTGATCAATCAAAGAATGAAATTTTCTCCTGGTGTTAAGAAGCCTGATGCTACTCTGGATCCTGATGTTTTTGGTTTTGATTGTTAAAGTTTTTTGTTAATCTGGAAGTTTCTGGAGCTCTGCAGCCTTATTCAGCATTCTTGCAATTAATGATGGTGCACCTTGATATGAGCCAAGTTGCAGCCGTTACCTGGCACAGTTCAACAGTCATTTCCAGAGTGTCCTCTCTTCACCTCTAAATGCATTCCTTCAGCCATGTTGGTGATAATTTTTTTTTCTACTCTAAATGTTGCTGTTTCTAGAATACTTACAAGGATCTTAAAAATCCTGAACAAATCATCTACCTTCCTAATCTTTCCTAAAGTTTAGCTTTTGGTCTTATTTCCTAAATTCTGAGAGATCTTCAGTTTTATTTTGTAATTACTTAATATGTTTTTAAATTTCTGTGATCATATTTTTTATTTATTTAAGCATATATTTGTTTATTTATAAAATTACTATTATTATTATTGTTTGTGGTACATTTAAACTATGTACATTTAAAAGTAAAGCCCTAAAACCTCTGTATGCTTGGCTCACAGCCAGCCGAGGACCACTAGACATGTAGACATTCAATTATCAGTTTACAAAATCTTTTTTGCCTTTTCTTGTCATTGGCCAAATCTCCTACAGAATTGTCCAAAGTCCTGTCCATGTTCTGTCAATTGAGGCTAGCATTTTACCTTCCTGGATGAAAGTTTTCTTATATTTCACAATTGTGTCCTGCCTTCAGTAGTTCCTGCAAAGTCAGCCATCAGATTAATGTGATTTCTTTTAAGGAAAACTGTCCCCTTCTCCCCACACTGCCCCCCCCCCCCCGATGACTTAATATTCACCTTTTGGTCCTAAGTGGCTTTGTTATAAGGTACCTATATGGACTTTATGTATTTATTTATACTTATTTTGCCCACTTTTGAAATATGTGGTTAAATATCTTAGCCATTAACTATTTTCTAGTCTTTTTTCTTTTTCTGATATTTCAATAAGGATATCTCATATGTTCATTTTCTTTACCATCTCTTCTATGCTTTTCATCTGCTTCTTTCTTCCAGTTGCTTGTTTCATTTTGGTGGTTTCTTCTGATTTATCTTTTCACTTCCACAGTTCTCTAGTAGTCAGTGTGTACAGCGCAGGTAAACCATTCCATTAAGACTTTAATTTCAGTTGTGTCTTTTAGATCCACCATTCACATGAGTTCCTTTGGTATTCAGATATCTACGGAATTTTAAAAACTTGTTTCTTATCTCCTTGAACATATTAATTATATTTTAGCTTACTGCCATTGTCTCACATACTTGGTTTTCAAGATCAAATACTGGGCATTGCCTATATAAATTATAGAGGTACTGTGAGGCCTACAATCGGGATTTCTTCCTTTTATGATGCTGTATACCCTTGCTTCTGGGAAAATTGTGAGGGCACTAGCAATCCTGGATCTCTTTCAGACAGGCAGAGGTTGGAATGATTTGACTTGATCTGACAATCGCCCTTGCTTAACCTGTGTCTCTCAGCTTCTCTTTATTTTTGGGTTGTCATAGGATGGAGTGTTCCCCATTTTCCCCAGATTTGTGATCTTATATTGCTCAGCCTTTTTCCCTAATTTATAGAGGAAAATGGACTGAATAGGAAGCATCCGATGACTTATGTGCCAAGAGTCCTAGTGGGTCATGCAGTGGATCTTCCTGTCTATTTCCCTATTTGTGGGGGGAAAATATCTGCAAGAATTAAAAAGTCCACTGATGCTGTGCCAGAGAAGGAGGTCTATGTAGTCTATACTGCTCTCAAATCCAATGTATCAGTGATCTTTTTAGGTGAGCAGGTTAGCACGCTGGAACAAAGGACATAATGATTTTTCTGAAAGTTGTCTCCTTCTCAAGATCCAGTGAAAGGACTCAGATTAAATACAGGCACAAAGGTAGTTAGATAAAAGGAAGCTGGACAGTGCCTGAGCATGCAGGTGTGACTTACAGAATGCCATGGGAAGGGGCTGGGGAAATAGCTCAGTAGAATACATGTTTGCCTGGCAAGCACAAGGGCCTGAGTTCAATCCCCAGTCCCGGAAAAAAAAAAAAAAAAAAGAATGCCATGGGGCATCAATATCTAAGCATGCTCCAAGAAGATAATCAAATACTGGAGAGTAAAATTTATAGTCATTTATTAGCAAGAGTATATTTTTTGATATGAAAAGACACACATGCATTTTGCATGGAATTTAATTTTTAATTTTTAATTTTTATTTTCTTGTGGCTGACTCAGCCTGCCCTGGGAGTGGGGCTGGCACAGCACGTGGTGCCTGGGACTGAACCATGGTCCCTGTGTTTGTCTAGCTTGCCTAAGCAGGTGCTTTAGACTACTGAGCTATCTCACTGGCCCCTTGCACAGAATTTTTATATTCTGTAAGATGGCTTCTCTGTCAAAAATTTAGAAAAACAAATGAAGAGGCAAAGCAACAATAGGACTTCTGTTTCAGAAAGCTCCATACTGCATGGATGAATTGGCTCAAAATCTTATGGATTCTCTCAATATGCCTCATTTCCTTTCCTTCCTTATCTACAAAAGGAAAATAAAAGGCCTTCAGACATAACAGTAAGAATTTGTCTTCTTACAAATTATGGATTCTTTTTGTTTGTCACATTAATAACCAAAGCTACCTCTCATTGAGTGCTTATTTTTTTTTTTTAACAGACACTTTCTACACAGGTTAATTTTAATTTTTTAGATATCATTATTAGCAATTTTTAAAGAAAAGAGACCAAAGGTTCAAAAAGTCAAACAAGTTGCTGGAAGTCAGTACCTACAGACAGAATGAGGATTTAATTCCAGTTCTGAGGTAATTTTTTTTTTTTTAATTTGATGCAGGATCTCGCTACACAGTTCCAACTTGCGATCCTTCTGTCTCAGCCTTCCTGGTGTTGGGATTACAGGTGTGTGCCACCACTTCTGGTTTTGGGGACAGCACAGCTTGCGCAGGGCTCCTGGGATAGCATGGCATGCAGTACTGTGGATAGAACCTGGGTCCTTGAGCTTGCAGGCCAGCGTTTAGGTCGCTGAGCTTCTTGGTACAGTCACTGCCTCAGCTGTTCCACACCTGACTTTTTGTTGAGTGACTATCGCACATAAGGCCACTGTGCTTGGCCCTTGACCATGTTTTCCTCAGATGTCTCCTTTCTCCCCTGACGCATTGCAATTTAATGTCCTAACATCCCAGAGAGGTTTTTTTCTTCTAAAGAATGAGACAGTACTGTGTACAGCAATTTCATTGCAATTAACATTTGAATAAAATATACCCCAGGTGCTATTCTATGGATGGCATGTGTTTCCAGGGTTTGCCCTTTTATCTGTGACAGAGAAGAAAAAATGACAAGGGATACAATTTTCTCCTTGATAAACATTATATACTTCTATTTTTTTTTTTTTTTGAGACAGGGTCTCACAATGCAGTTCTGGCTGGCTTTGTGCTTACTTTTGTAGGCCTCCACTGCTACTGCAGTGATAGCTATCTCTGAAAAATGACACAATCCAAAATGATCTGGATGGAGGTACAGGTTTTCATAGAGGAGAAGGAGGAGGATTTGAAGGTTAAAGAATAATCCATAAAAAGGGAATGTTACCTTAGTTGCTTTGTACACAGGCAATGTGTGCTTGAATGATGATTAATTAGAAAAACAAATTTCTAAAACTAATAAAGAGCTGGGACAGACAGAATAAAGATGGATAGGCTTGCAAAGTATGCAGAAACTAAGATACTTCTCTGGGCAGCTTCCTAGTGATAAGGAAACCACACTTCTTTCTTTCATTTTGGCTTTTGCTTCTGCTCAGACTAATCATATTTGACCAGAACATTGTCATTTTAAATTCATGGAAAGTGCTGATCCATGGTGCTAGCTCACATCCGGTCAATAGCTCTCCTTCTCACCATGTAGCTTATAATCAGTATGGCCGGCTGGGATCTGGGCTGCACATTTAGTTTTGTCAAAACGAAAGAGGTCTCAGTGGTATATGGGCGAGAGGCTCACAGTTCGCTGTCAAACCCAGACCTTTGTTTCTGAAAGTGTCTTGATGTGATCGCCACTGACATTCTCCTGTCACTAAATGGGTCGCTTGGGAGTTTGGGATGGCTCAGGATGAGCTCAGTCCATTTGGAAAGGACTTTATGCGGCAAGAGAAAAGATGCCCGTCATGAAGCACATTTTATTTTCTTCCTATGCACTTACTCTTATGTGTTTCTTCAACATTTTTTCCCATAGTTTCTACAAAAATAAAAGAATTCTACTCTTTTCTGTCAGCTGAAAACACACTTCCCTCTTCTTTTATAAACACTCATATATTAATACATAAAAGACTATTAAAGGTGGTTAAAAGCACGGTCTATATATCACTGAGTTTGAGCTTTATGACATCTTTGACACAGCAAAATGAGACAAAATATTGAAAACAAATCAAGAATGAGGTGTAACTATTAAAAACAAGATAAACATTGTATGGACCAGAAGTGGGACAGGAATGACAAGAGGGACCTGAAGTCCCAGCACTACTAGCTTCTGTAATCAGTGGAGGCAGCTTGAGGAAGGCAAATGGGAACCACAAAGATCCTGCAGGTAACAAGTGATGAGGGTCAATGTCTCCAGCCATGAAAGCTTCCCTGGGTGGGAAAGAAGGCTAGAGTGAGCAGGCACACGCGTCTGTGCCAAGGGTGGTAGGAAAGTACAGACTGTGGTGCAGCTAGAACAAGGCCACGCCCCTGGCCGGCTGGCAGCTGAATCAGACTCTCCAATATTCTTATGGGAAAAGAGGCTGAGGACTTGATTTTGGACGAAGGAAGGCAGATGTAAACATGCTAAAAAGGGAGGCATGGGCACTGAGAATGAGAGGAAAGCATACACCGTGTCAGACTGATTTATCATTTAAAATCCTAAATATACAGAAAGACAGCTGCAAACAATCAGGTAATGAACCCATTCTTGAGCAATCAATAGCCCAAAATGAAATTTGTTAGAAAGTGCACCTGAGATTCTCAAAACAGAGAATAGGATAATATACATAAAACAGAGTGTGAAGCAGTGACAGATCTGAATCGAGAATACGGTGCTACAGATAACCCATTATAAACCCTGCAAATCATAAACATGGCCATAGAAGTTGAAAGTCTGAATAGATGGAATAAATCTTAGAACTTCTGAAATCTAAGACAGAATTTGCAAATTGGAATGTGAGCAGTGAGGATGCAAACTAGAGGTAAAGAGGTGAAACAACTGTGTAAGACATAAAACTAGCTGGGTAGGGCAGGAGCAAAAAAGGAAGGAAAAAAGCTAGGACTCACATTCATACCTATGTGAGTATTTTTCTCCCTCAAAATTGGAAACTATGGCTTAGAAGAAACATTTGAGGGAACAATGCGTAAAATACTTTCCAGAATTTAAGGCTTAAATCCGCAGATGCGTTAAAGATAAACTTAAGAAAAGCAAGGATAAAAACATAGTCTTGAAAGTAACCAGTGAGAAATAAAAATTATACATATGGAAAGGATAATCAGATTAAGAGGAGACTTTTTATGAATAATAATCACTGTCATAGATTAGTCTTTAAAGAATTGAAGGGGAAAGAGAATTTGTCAAACAGAATTTATACTTAGCTAATCCATCATGGAAGAGTGGCATGCTACAAATAGTGAGAACTCTATCCACGAATTTAGAAGAATGAAATTTAGCAGAATGTGGAACAACAGGTGGAACTAGTGTGCTGTGAGCTAGTGTGAGCTTCTCCCTGGGATGGGGACATGTCAGATATTTTTGCATGTTTGGTGGCAAATTTCACTATACCAGCCAACAGCCTAGGCAAGAGTAGTCAGGATTCTTCCTAGAAACAGAAGCAGCAGGAAATTCTTTATCTACGTATTTGTTTGTTATAAGAAATTGAGTAGTGTGAGTATAGAGGCTCGGAAGTTTCACTAACAAATTGAGCTCTGCTACTCAGAACAACTACTATGAAGACAACAACGTGCATTGTATTAATTATTGTGGCTACCCCACTAACATATTGTGAGACTGTCTCATAGTTATTTCCTATTAAAAGTAATCAAAAAATTAAAAAATTAGAAATTAAAAAGAGATTTAGCAGAAAGCAGTATAAACCTAGCTGGGTATGGCAGCATGCACTGCAGTCACAGCTGCAACGGTAGGATGTTCACTTGAGTCCGTGAGTTGGATACTAACCTGGGCAACAGAGATCCTCTCTGAGAGCATCTATATCCTTTTTAGTCTATAACAACAAAGACCAAGGAGAAAGTACAGAAACATAACAAATAAGAGAAGAAAAAGGAAATTGAAAAGTTATATGGTTAGTAATGAGTAACTGATGACTGACAAAAATCAGCAATCATTTTTTGATAATCAACATGTTCAAATTCTATATAATGGTCGAAGAACTGTGGGATGAGGAAAGGTCAAGACATAATGTGTGACAGAGTGCTTTCTGATTACTTTTTACAAAGACCAAGGTACTAAATTCTTCCATTATTGTTAGAAAAAGATATACTTTATTGTTAGAAAAAGATAATAGTTAATGATGCCAAGGTGACTACTTAAAAATAAAATAAATAAAATCTATAGCTTGCAAACATCTATAAGACAACTGTATGTAAAATGACAGTGGTTGGTGGGATTGATACTTAAAGCTTAATTCAACATGAACAGGAGAAAAATGAAGAAGAGAAACAGTACAACGTAGGAAACAGTGTAGCCTAAAAATGCAACATTATGTAGCAATAACTCCAGTGTACCATAATCACAATGTGTTTTGGAAGGTTAGTTTTTCAGAGTTCCATTATTTTATTTTTCTTAGTACATTTCTACAGTGCACCATGACTGTATCTATCAGGGGAAGTTGTGTGTGCATAATACATCTCAACTCTTTCTATGTCCCCTTGCTTTCCTCCCCCTCTCAGTTCCCCGCATCTCTTAGTATCCTTCCCACTTGCAAAATATCTGTCTGTTGTTTCCTATTATCTGTGTTTTAGTTTACTTTTTAATTTTTTTTATATTTTGGGTTTGATATTTAAACTTCTATGTCTGATTTATTTCACTTCTATAGTCTCAAAGGTGCATCTATTTTCATATAAATGGCTCAGGTTTGTTGTTCTTTATGATACAGTAGTATTCCATTGTGTGTAAGTACCACAGTTTCTTTATCCATTCATCTTTTGCTGGAAATATAGGCTACTTTCAAGGTTTAGCTATAAACATGAGTATGCATGTGTCATTGTAATAGGATGTCTTCAATTGGTTTGGGAAGATGCCTACAAGGGGAATATCTGGGTTGAAATGGAATTTCTATTTTCATTTTTTTGAGGAATCAGCATACTGATTTCCATAGCATTTATAACGAAATGTTAGTTTTGATGTAGTAGATTGAACAGTGGCCCTCTTGAGAAATCCTTGTCTTAATCCCTGATACCTGTGAATACGCTGCCTTCAGTGTCAAAAGGGAGGTGTAATTAAGAATGAGATGAAAAGATTATCCTGGATTTTTGGTGTAGGATCAAAGTAATCACAAATGCTCTAATAAAAAGGAGTCAGAGCAAAAAGATGTGTGAGTCCAAGTAGAGGTCAGAGAACAGAGAAGATGCTGCCAGTTGTGAAGGCAGAGAAAGGGCTATGAGAAAACAGACCACCATAATGTGGACAAGCTAAGGAAACAGAACCCCCCCCCCGAGTTTCAGAAATACCTGCAGCCTTATGGCCTCCAGACTTCTAGGATTGTAAGTCAATGCATTTACCACCACCACCATGAAAAACTAATATATTTGCCAGTTAAAGGAGATTCTACTATTAGCTTTTAAAAGTCCAACATTTTGAAGAAAAAAATGAGAGGCTATTCCAAGCAGATAGCAACTGCAAGAAAGTTGATGTAGCAACACTACTATCATGAAGAATAAAGATGGATTACAATAAAAATATATATTGCTAAATGTGGTGGTGCATGCTTACCATCCCAGTGCTTAGGAGACAGGGGGAGGAGGATTGCTGTGGGTTTGAGGCCAGCCTGGGCTACCTAGTGAGTCTGAATCCAGTTTGAACAACATAAGTAAGAACCGATCTCAAAAAAATGTATTCTAAAAAGAAATAATATACCAAGAAACAGTAGAAGTTCTCAATTTATATGCACGCATCAACATAACTCTGAGAACTATGGAACAAAAATAAACATGACAACAAGGACAGTGGAGAAACAGGAGATTTTGATAAAATCCTATCAGCATTATACAAAGATCAGAATTGCTATTTTTGAAGAGTACAGTCAATAACTTGATTTCATAAATATACAGATGGACTCCATGTTGTGTTCAGTAATTAGAGAATCTCCACTCTTTTTAATGTCATGTAGAACACTGATAAAAATGAGCCATATTTAATGTGTCCTCTAAATCAAATTCACAGTATATGTCTTACAAGCCACGTGCCCTGTCATGTGATTAAAAGTTGTTCAGTAAAATCTGTGAAAGAGAAAATGTTCAGAGCTAAAATATATCACTACATAACTCATTTATTAAAGAGAAAAACCATAGCAGATTTCATATTCATAATAACAATAAAGACAACATCACAAATAAAAATGTGTGATGTTACGTTGTATGATGCATATATTATAGTGCAGCTAAAATTGAAAACATAGGTTCAGGGGCCCGGCGGGATGGCTCAGTGGTCTAAAGCGCCTGCTTGGAAGCTTGGGCGGCTTCATGGACTGCCTCAGCCTCCTGATTGCTAGGATTACAGGTGTGTGCCTAGGCACTATACCTGGCCCAGAGACTTCTGGCATGATATTCTATGCCAACACATGCTCAACTTGCCCCACTATTGCCAGCTCACATCAAAGCAATGCATTTGTTATGAAGATTGATATATGGATTGATACATCATTCTCACCAATGTCTACATCTTATATTCGTGTTCAGTCTTTGTCTTGTATAGTTCTATGGGTTTTGATAAATGTAAAATGACATGTATCCATAATGCCAGTATTCTGCAGAATCATTTCACTGTTCTTTTTTGCTCTGTATAATCCACTCCTTCCCTCATACCCCTAGAGACCATTGCTCTTTTTATTGACTGCATAGTTTTGCCTTTTCTAAATACAATATAGTTGAAATAATGCCACATGGATTCATATTTGTTTCTTTCACTTAATAATGTGTATCTAACTTTTATTTGTCTTTCAGCATTTTAAACCACAAGAACACATTTGAGACAATTTTATATTGACACATTTGCAATCTTAAAATTTAAAATTTTTAGAAAAATTTAAATAATGAACAATCACAGAAAGTGGATTAATAGTTAAAAACTTTTCTTATTAATTTCTCCCACCATCAATAAACACACCGTGGTCCTATGATTAAATGATTTTATCATCAGGGGATGGATTCTAATTTATATAAAGATTTTTGTCAAAAAAGACAATGGTTTTTTCAAGAATATAATACCATTGACATCAAAATAAAAGAATTCAATGTCAAAAATTGTAAAATAGCAGATGCAAAGACCTAAACAATATGATAGCAATTATATCACCCATAAACTCAAATGATAACATGTGATATCTGGTTGGAGTAATCTCAGGGACGCAGGTGGGCCAGAATCAGAAAATTTACTAATTTAGTTTACCAAAATAATAGATTAAGTGAACATTTAGATAATCACCTGAATGGATATAGGAAATGCATATTTTAGTCTATATTCATGTAAAACAATAGGAATGGATGAAAACTACCTTCATGGGGCATAAGTATCTACTAAAGCTCGGTGAAAGATATATTTAAGGTGAAGCATTTGAAATTATTTTGTTAAACTGTGGAATAAAGCAGAGATTTCTGCTTTGACCTTTAAAACTCAGCATTGCATTAAAGAACCTACCAAACACAAATCAAGAAAAAGCAGCAAGGTATAAGGCTGGAAAAGGCACTTGCAGCCAAGATTCTACAAATAATTAGGGCCGATTAAGAAATGTGTGACAAGATTGAAAACTGATTCAAGCAAATTCAATAGTGTCTTAATGCATTATTAATATTTCAGTAGGAAACAAAGCAAAAAGGGCACTGCTCACAAAAAGAACTTGGGAGAGATGACAATGGATGTCTAAGACCTTATAAAGAAAATGAGAAGAACTTATAATTGGATGTAAAAGATATCATAATAGAGATTCACAGCATGGCTCCAGGGGTTTTTTTGTAGCTAGGTAAATGCAAGGTACTTATTCATCACCTTTGTACCTCATTTTCCTTGTCAGTAAAATAGAGATGAAAAGATAATCTACTCAACCCAGTTGTTGAGGATTACATAAAACAACACAGAAACAGACTTAGAATAATAATGCCCAGTACAAGTTATTATAGTTATCATTAAATTGAGCATTTCATGTTGAATAGTAACACTAAGGTAGGTGAGTAGAATAAATAGGAATTTCAAAAACAGGCCAGGTGCAACATTAGATCTGGGGTGTTACAGAGGAGGTACTAAAAATCAGTGCAAAAAGGAAACATTTTTTAGTACTTTTTTGTGGAAAAAATATACTACTTATTTTATATATATATATTATAGCCTATGAAAGACATGTGAGAAACAAGAGTCCAAACTCTAAACTATTAAAATAGAAAAGGTATAGATATCATAAACCTTATATAGAAAGCAGACATAAGGAAGGAAAAGATTTACAAAATTGACACCAAAATTAAAAATACCTTTAAAAAATTCCAATGCCCCACTATGACAAAAGATTAATATCCATAGTACATAAAGAATATCTATCAACAAGTAGATAACTGATAATAGAAACCTGGCAGAAGATAGCCCAATGAAAAGTTCTGAACCTCAATAATAACAAGGGAAAAACAAATTTAAGCTAGAACATAACACAATTTCATGTTCAGACTGGCAAGAACTTAAGAGGCTGATGTCCTAGGTTTTAGCCACTAGAGAAAAAGCACACATACTCCTGGAAGGGAGACCTTGATAAAATCACTTTTAGAGTAATTTGGAAATATCTAATGATGTTGGAAGCATACCTGTCTCTTAAGACTCAGCAATACCATCTGTATATACTCCAAACTCTTGCCAATCTGCACAGGTAGACGAATAGTCTGCCAGCACAATATTGTTTCTAGTAACCCATTTGTCAACTAGTAAATAAAGAAAGCTACAATTTTTATATTCCATCAGAAACAATCACACAAGGATAAGAAAGTATAACAACTGTTGTTGGTCTCTGATTTGCGTCTATTTGTTTCCACTTTTCTTTAATACCTTTTTTCCTTCACAGTTTCCTTCCATAGATGTAACAGGTAAGTCTGAAAGCAGAGCTGATCCACCCACTGAAGCCTGAGAAATGGCCGTTCTTGCTTCTCTTTATACCCAGAATCTGGGGTGCAGTGTCATAACGGGGTCATCTGTCAAAAGGCCTTGGGGAATTACGGCTTGCCCCTCAGAACTCTTGCTAGGACTAATCCCCTAGCACAGCAAATGCCCCAGGAGTCTGAGTCCCAGGCCTGTAGGTAAGCTCAGGGATACAAAGATGATGGAGTGTGTAAGGCAGAGCACCAATTTCCTGCAGACCAATTTAAAAAGAGACTGACAACGGTCACATTTTCTACTTCTTCCTACAATGGCTGAGGTCCAGCACCAAAAATCTCACAGCATCTGAGATGCCTGCCACCAATCTTGTTCTGGTTTTATCTATTTATTTTGTTAAAATAAGAGCATCGCTTTGGATTTTAAGTATCCTTAAAGAGCTACCACAGCGAAGAATTTTGGCTGACATGACTCTTATTCGTTAGTGTTTACCAATTTTTCCTCCTATTTTTAGTTGGTTACTCTATTTGGTGGGATCCTTCTGTTCTCATTTGTTGAATTCGGGTCATTTTGGTCCCTTTCTAAAATATTTGTTAGAATATTATGTAGCACTGGTTTTGATGTCATGAAATTCTTCAGCTGTTCTTTGTTATGG
>PVJA010021765.1:0-35112 GCA_004027025.1 Myocastor coypus
ATGACCTTTAGGTTGTTAACTCAACACTAGTGATGGCCTTAGACAAAGTGGGGCAGGTAATTTGAATTTCTTGCTCTCCGCATTGGGAACATTCTGCCCGAAGTTGAAATAGGCATTCTGGTTTACATGTGCTATGGATTTAAGGAACAGGACTTCTGCTTCGGGGGCTTTGAGGTTTGGGAGCCAGCAGTCAGTTGAACCACTGGTTTTGGAATATGTGTTGGGGCTGTGAAAGTAAATCAGCAGCTCTCCCTGCAACCTAGGTGACCTCCCTGAGTCAAAGGCCAAGCTTGACACCCCAAAGCCATCTGTACCCTCTTTGAAACACACCTTTAGAATTACAGTCATCTGGGAACCCAGCCAGTGCTTTCCTAGCCAGGAGCTCTGTCTGTAGTTTGCACTAAATTTTGCGTGTTGTTTCCTTAAACTACATGACTTTGGCAAGATTCAGGTAGGAGACCTTCAGAATTTGCTGTTAGAGAATGAAATAAACACGCTATAGAGATGGCAGATGTGTGTACTTGTCCTGGTAACTAATTGATTTCCTGTTGGTGGCCAGGTGGTCCCAGCAACTTCCAATCCTGAGATTTCAGTGCCCAGTTTCTAAACAACAGGCTTCTTAGCAAGCAAGAGAGGAAGATTCCCAGTGTTCATTTATTATGGGGAGAGTAGCCCAGCTGGCTTGTCATGCTAAAATGAATTGTGAATGTTAATTATACTGATCAATACAGTGGCCTTGGTAACAGACTTGTAGCTGCTGTAGAATCTGTTTACTTCTGGTTTGTAACAGAAAAGAGACTGAGTTGGTTGGGGACATGGTGTTCTCACTGTAATATGCTGAATTGTAAATCCAAGGAAAATGCATCCTGGAGGGTTTGACCTTACTGCACCTCTTTCTCCGGATCTCCCAAAGGGAAACATTACTCTGGAGGTGGTTTCTGTTCTTGTCTGCCAATTGAGAATGAACTGAGATTGGCAAAGGCTTGATTCTTATTGGAGGTGGGGTAAAGGATGTTTGCAGATCATAAAGAGTAGGCGAGCACATGGGTCAAAAACCACCTAATTTGTAATTGAAAGTGCATAGTTGATGAGATTAGTGGCAACCTCTGCATTCGGGAGCCAGAACCCCTCCTGTCTATCTGGGGAGTGTGTAGAATTCATAATTCTGCACATTCTTTTCTGACTCCATAGGGAGGGCATTAGCTGAGTGCTGGGCATGTTTGGAATGAAGCACACTGCCAGTCCTTACTGATTTTGGACTAAGCACGATAAAAACATCATCTCTGGCTTCTTCAGATAGGCTTTTTGTCGTTCTCCTAACACTTTGAATTCATCAGATTGCACTGGCACGTGGAGTTGGTATTAAGATAGTTCTTACTTCTTTTGCATTAGTTAGCTTTGCACAAGTCATATCTAACCCACTTGTTCCTGTGTTCTCTCAGTCACTCAACCAAGAGCCTGGTAAACTCAATCTACTTATATTTGCTTTTTCAAATCCTGCTTAGATTGTCTTAAGTCATTATCTTTATAAGATAGGGAAGAGTGGACAGAAGATTTTTCAAAATCTAGTTTAAGCCCTAAACTAGACCTACTTAAACCAGAAGCAGGCAGAGGATGGCTAAGAGTAAGAGAGCAGGCAGAGAACATATTGGCAATTTTGAGACAGCTTCCTCAGATAGACTTGAAAACTCTCAGATATAGATCCACTTGTCAGTTATCTAGCAAAGTTGGCCACAATGATTAGGAAATCTGACACTGAGATGGGATTGTAATTACAAAGTATGATAGATGACTTAGACCATAAGAAGCATCCCCGTGGGAGATGGCCTGAAAATAGCATGCCTTAATCTTTTCCACAGAGCAGGGCGTGATGGCATGTGCCTGGGATTCCAGCTCTTGCTGGGCTGAGGCAAGAGGATTTCCTCAAGCTCCAGGCCATCCTGGGCTAGTAGGTTCAAGGTCAGTCTTAACTACATAGCAAGACCCTGTCTCAAAAAAAAAACTTTCTTTACAGAGTCAAAGTAAGTCATGAGAAGTCATGGAGCCCTATTGTATTAACCCTGGGCACTTACTTGGTCTTAGGACCTGTGCCAGACCTTTGGCATCAGAGAAGGAGAGCTTATTTATATTGTCAAGTCATTATTTGGTTCTTTTAAATCTAGTGTAGTTTTTTTTTTTTTTTGGCAGGACTGGGGTTCAAACTCACGACCTTGCACTTGCCAGGCAGGCACTTGTGCCTCGGAGCTATCTCCCCAGCCCCTCTAGTGTAGTTTCAAGCACTTGGGATGGATATATATATATATATATATATATATATTCTCATATAATGGGAGATTGTCAGCCAGAACCCTGTGCACAGACCCAAGCCAAAAGTTTAGAATTCTTGTCTAAAATTGAGGATGTGATGATTGGGATAAAGTTAAACCCTAGGGTTAAATCCCCAGGCCTGCCAGCCCCACCCCCAGGACAAGCAACAATTGAGACTGGGCATGGTGAAGCACGCCTGTAATCCCAGCTCTTGGGAGGCTATAAACAGGATCAATATGAGGCCAGTCTAGCAGTGAGACCCTGAACACCCTGTAGACCTTCCCTAAAAAATACAGAAGAAAATAAAAAGACCCTCGGTTTTTCTCTAGAGTCATGGCAATTTGCAAGGGACTGGAGGATGACTTGAAGTGACAAGACCTCTGTAAGCCAACAGCATTTGTTGAATTTAAATTCTTTGAAATGCTAACAATGATTCTGACTGTGCCCTCACCCCCACCTCTGGTTGGCTAGACTGCCTGAACTTGATGGATTCAAAGTTGGGTCAGAATATGAGAAGGAGTTTAGAGAAGCTGCAGAAATAGCTGAGAGACAGTACCAGAAACAATGGAGGACAGAACCCAGAAAGATAGTTCACTACACTAGGTAAGCCAAGTGGCCAGGCAAACTGAGCAGATCATGGGGCTGGAAGATAGCTAAGCTGTATAAGCTCCTAACTGCAAGGTAAGGTCCTGAGTTCTATCCCTGGTACCACACACACACACACACACACACACACACACACACACACACACAAAACCTACCAAAAGCCTTTTGAAGGCTTGAAGAAGTTTGTCATTATTGCTTTATTATAAAATAAAACCCAAGATAAAAAGAGGAGAGAGAGAGAAAAAAAAAAAATAACAGAAAAGGGTTTGCTTAATCTATGCCAACATTAATAGGTCTCTATCCCTGGCAAAGTTTGTGTTTAATTTGAAAGAATGGCTAGACCCTCCTTAAGGGTCAGTACAGTTTGTAACATGTACTATGGAAGGATGAAAGAAATAGCTTGGGTCTTTGGGAAGAATAATTTGGGGAAAAAATATGACCAGTTTAGAAATGAGTCTGAAGACAGTGGTAACCCAGGATCTTGTGACAATTCTGCTTTCTCCTTTCTGTGGGCTGATCTTAGTATAAGCATAGGCCAAGACTGGTCCTCTTAAGGGTGGTCTTTACAGGGATACTTGTTTCTCTGCCCAAGGTCTTGGGGGAACTTTGCATCCTCACTGAGATCACTGAGGAAGGGCTCTATCCAAGGTGTGCTGGACTAGCTTTGTCCAATCCCACTAGTAAATGGAGTGAGCTCCAGCCTTGCAAAGAAGTCAGGAGGCTGTAGATGGTCTCCCTTCTGACTGCTTTCCAACATATGGAGAGACTATCCTGCTGGGAAACCTTCCTCTGTTACTAATATAAGGACATCTGATGATTTGCTCAGTCATACATTAAAATTGAGGGAAATATAATCATATACCAATTAACCTATATTGTCTTTTCACAGAAGCTTTTAAAAATTATCAAAGAAATCTCAGACTTTCTTAGCTGGGTGTGGTGGCTCACGCCTGTAATCCTAGCATTTGGGAGGCTGAGGCAGGAGGATTGGTGCAAGTTCAAGACCAGCATGGGCTACAAAAGTGAGCTCAAGGACAGCCTCAACCACATAGCGAGGCCCTGTCTCAAAAAGACAAAAAAAAAAAAAAAAAAGAAACCTCCGACTTTGTGTTCTGGGACTGTATAAGTCTGCTTTGGAGTTGTGCTTGTGAAATTATAGTTAAATGTCAGATGTTCAGGTCTGCAGAGAATCGTGTTCTTAAACATAAAATTTGGAGATATTTCTTAGCTAGTCACAGGAGTACATACCAATAGTCTCAGCTGCCTAGAAGGCAGAGGCAGGAGAATCACCTGAGCCCATAAATTCAAGACTATTTTCAACAACATATTGAGATCCCTTATTCCACTTACTCCTAAAAAAGAGAAAGAAGTTGCATTTCTTCATCTGGATCATTCCAATTATTGCAAAATTAATCAAAATAATAGTAGGGTTGACCCTTTGAGGATTAAAAAAAAAAAAAAAGCTGCTATTTGTCGAACTAGTTCTTAAAGAAGAAACATAGGATGGGGCTTGTATATGTTTCTTCATTTTCTGTTTTTTAATCTCTCCAAGGGTATCAGGTTGCCCTAAGCAAATTACTAAGTCCCCAGCTCTGTTTCTCATTTGTGAAATAGGGCTTCAGTTCTCAGAAATTGCAGAATGTCTTGAAGATGCAGATAGTTCTGGGCAATATAAGCCATTGAGGTTGAGACAGATTGTCTAAACTAAAAAGTCAGGGAAGTCTAGGTATTTGAAATCTTGTTGCTTACCATCCTAGTAAGTACACATTTTAAGCTTCTTATTACTTCAACCATAAGTAAAAATCCTGATCCGTTGTTCTCTCCTATGAGGCTTATTCTTTGAATGCAGGAGTTAAATTGATTAGAAAACTGTTTAGATCAGTAATGGTTTGCTAGTGTTACTTATTGGTAAAGTTTGCCAAATAACTTTCTTTACATATACTCTGGCTTCTCTCCAGATTGCATGAACTTTTCACCTTTTATTTTCCTTACACAGATTTTGACTTTTGTTTGCCTTATAATGCAGCATGATCTTTATCCTTACATTTCTACCCACTTCACTCCTTGGGAAATGGCTGTTCAGAAAGTCAAAGGTTAAGAAAATCGAAGGGACTATACAGTTCTCATTGTGAAACAATAGGTTTTTAAATAGCTCCAGAGAAAGCAACAGCTAACTATCCTTTTCAACCAGTTTGTTTTTCAACTTGTGCCTTACAAGTCATGTAGAGTAAGTTTATACTAACACTTTTATCTGAAATTTAGCATAGCTGGAGAGATAGCTCAGTGAAAAAGTGCTTGCCTGGCAAGTACAAGGTCCTCAGTTTGAACTCTAATACACCGAAGGAAAAAAAAAAAAAAAAAAAAGACAGGTGAAATTTAGCATATACATCTCAAGTTAGAAAGCCAAGGAAGGGCTGGCAAGATAGCTCAGTGGACTAAGTGCCTATGTAGGCAAGCGCAGCAATGGGTTCTATCTCCAGCACCACGTGTCGCTCCAGCCAGTCCAGGAGTGGCGGTGCACACCTGTAATCCCAGTGCTGGGGAGGCTAAGACAGGAAAATCACTAGGAGTCAGAGCTGTTTAGTGAGGCTCTGTACCAAGTACATCAAAAAGTCAAAAAGAAAGGCTAATATTGTCCCTCTTGGATGAAAACTATTGTTTTTTAAATAATTTGATGTGACTGGTATATTCTCTGTATATTGTGTCTTTAGTCTCTTATAGAGTTAAACTTTTTTATTTCAAGAACTGTGGAGAGCCCCAAGGTGATAGCCACCATAAAGAAGATGGCTGCAGAGACATCACTATTACTTTCAAAGGTCAACAAAACATAAAGAGATTTATCTTGCATGGAATACAAGTAGAATCATAGAACTAAAGGAAGAAATAGAAGTAAAAACTCCAGAATGTAGAAGATGCTTGTGATGACATCATGCTTACAGTCTGCTTAATGATACCTTATCAGATTGATGATGTTTTCTTTCTTTTTTCTTTTAATGTATTTAGTACACAGGATCTCACTGCCAGATCAAACTCATAGTGATTCTCCTCTTTTCAGCCTCCCAGCCTCCAGGACTATAGGTGCACACACTCATTCACTATCTCAGTATGCTCTGGAACCAGGGCCAGCACAGCATGCTGGGGATTGAGCCCTGGTCCCTGTGCCTGCCTAAGCAGGCGCTTTAGTCTACTGAGCTATCTGGCCGGCCCACGATGGTGTTTTCATTAGCCATTCTCAAAAAGAAATACAAGAAATGTTAGAAGCAAAGAAAAGTTTGCAAGAAGAAATTGGCAACCTTAGAATCCAGAGTAGAATTAATTCAGTGAGTGTTGGCAGATTTGAAAGTTGTTAGGAGCAAAATTTGGTAGCAGCATAAACTTTGAACCTGATGAAAATTAAACATTTTATAACTTTTTAATTTATTTAATAAACTTGAATATTATTTAAAACGATAATTTCCTTTCTTCAAATGACATGAAAAGGAAATATTTCATATTTTCCACGTATCTTAGCTTACTTTATATTTTTAAAAGAAAGCAGTATTCATCTGTGTATTTTACAGAGCAATTATGTCAAGTCTAGAGGCTTCATGTCATGTTATTAAAATCAGTTAAGCAGTTAAAAAAGAACTATGGAAACAAAAATCAGCTGCAGCTAATCCTTTTTTTTCAGCTAATCTTAAGAGGGTATTAGTCTGTCTTTTGAACTTGAAAGTAGGCAGTCTAACTGCAGGCTGGATTCGGAAAGGTCCTATTGAACCACTTTGGAAATAATGCCTGTTAACTGCAAAGTCACTGTTTAATACTAGATCTTAAAAAAAAAAAAAATACTAGATCTTTAAAGTCATATTTTTTGGTAACTTGACAGTTCCCTCCTCATCCCCACCCCACCCCCAAGCCTATACTTTATGGGAAGCCATGGATGGTGACTAAAGAACCTGACGTGGTTTCTGTCCCATCAGCCCTTGTTGGCTTTTAGCCTGATGTACAGGATGCTGGCTCGCCCACAGATGCTGCCACACATTGGGAGAGGCATAGTTTCCTGCCACCCATGTGCTGCCTGACAGGGACTTTGCATTATGTCCAGTTAGACATAGCTTAGCTTCCCTAATGCTGGCTGGCCCACAGTATATGGATTTAAAATAGGATTGGCTTTTAACCTCACTTAAGCTTAAGAAAGGAAGAATTATTCTTGTATACTGCTGAGCTTCCTTGTAGATGAGCTGAGAAGTTGTACGGATGGCATTTGTTGTCTTCATACTACCTTCCAAAAGGCAATGGATCCTATCATCCTTGTACATCCACTGGTTGCTTTCAGTGTTAGATTTTCTTTCCATAGATATTTGTGTAAAGCATATAGACTTACCTATTTGTTAGCATTTGACAATTTTTCATCGTCATAAAAAAGAATATCCAAAGGGCTGGCCAGATAGCGCAACAGATTGAAGTGCCTGTGGAGGCAGAGTGAAAGGACCAGCTGCAGGTGTGCTGTGCTGGCCCTGCCCCGGGGGTACTCTGAGAGCTATTGAGGCTGAGTGTCATGGCATGGGCCTGTAATCCCTGTACTTGGAAGGCTGAAAACAGGAGGATGACTATGAGTCTGATCTGTGTAGTGAGACCCTGTAGACTCTGTACTAAATGCATTAAAATAAAAAAAAAAGTCCCAGCATACTTTGCAATAAAGTTACCAGTTTAATTTCTTTTGCGCTTCCTTTAAAATCAAGATTGGCTTTAGAGAGAACTATAAACTAAGGCTATGACTTACTACAAACTCAGAGGTGAACATAGTAATCTAGGCTTTATACTTTAATTAGCTAATGTTAAACAGTGACTGCAGTTAACCATTGGACTTGCCCCACAAATTATCCTGAACACATAAAGAGAAAGTGTTCCTTTTCAAGGAAAAATCTGATGGTCTTACACAGCCATGGGTCTAGTCTTAGCAGCACTAATACTAGAACAACCTAATATTATGTTCTTTTACAGAGGGAAAATTTCTGACAAAGCTAAGCCTTTTTCAGTTAACAAGAAGGAATCAATTCAAAAATTTTAGAATATGGGAGATTTTAATAGGAAACTAGTCATCCCAGTTATACTGGCACATGCCTTTAGTCCCAGAAATCTGGGAGACTGAGGCAGGAGTATTGCAAATTCCAACCCAAATTGGCCAATTTAGCAAGAACCTCTGTCAGAATTTTAAGAGTGGGGGACTGGGGATACAGCTAAGTGTAATGGCCCAGGGTTCAGTCTGCCAGAGAGAGACCGAGACAGCGACTAGGCCCCCAAGAGAACTTAGCATCACTGAGCAAGTAGAATGTGAGGATCAGAGGGGCTACTCTAGATCAGCAGTGTCCAGGAACCTACTAAATGCATTTAATGGGGGCCTGGCAGGATTGCTCAGTGGTCTAAAGCGTTTGCTTGGGAAAGCTTGGGCGGCTTCAGGGACCCTGGTTCGATCCCTGACACCACATGCTGTGCCAGCCCTGCCCTTGGGGCAGCTGAGCCAGCCATAAAAATGAGTGAATACACAAATAAAGGTTCTGAAACAAGAAAAAAAAAAATAAATAAAATAAATGCATTTAATGGATCTTGCTGCCTTCTTGGGTTTGAAGGCTGGAGAGTGTTGGGTCCACGACTATGAAAATCTTTGAGAAAACTGGGGAACTTTCATGCGGCCTAGATATTTGATGGTACAGAATTACTTTACTATTCTCAAGTGTGGCACTGTCATCCGTGTTCTGGAGGAAAGTGCCCTGATTCTCCCTAAATCACTAAGGCTCAGCTAAAACTTGCAGCCTTCCTGCTTTATCCTCCCAGGATGTTTGGATTACAGGTATGTACCACTATACCTGGCTTAAGGTCTCACTATGTAGCCCACGCTGGCTTTGAACTCAGTGACCCTCCTGCCTCAGTCATGGCTTTTATTTTAAAAGTCTAAACTGATGATAATTCAGTTAGGAGAAAAAAGAGGATAAGTGACCTGCTTTTTAAGAAATATTGATAGTGGGAATAAGGGAGAAAGAAGTATGGAGAGGTCAGGCAACTGGGCAAACATCACTAAATGGACATTGAAACATAGGCTAGAGGTGTGCTGCATTCTGTGTAAACCATACTTGCATGGTAGGGCCTGATAGAGCTTCCTTTGGTTCTCCCACAAGCATTGACAAATGTGGAGTCCCATTTTGAACAGAGAGAGTGTGACATCCAGGACTGTTCTCTCTGCACAGAGAAGGTAGGGTGGGGGAGGGAGACACATGCCATGATTAGTCAGCCTGCTCATTCCTACCCCCTTAGAAACTCAGGCCCCAACTGGGGAGACTGAGAATTTAAGAAACCTGAGACAGGAAAGGCTGGCAGGGAACAGCCAAGTCTGTTGAACCTCAGAAGACTGGATTTTGCTTTCGGCACCAGGAAACAGAAGACGTAGCTGGAGGGAGATGTGGGTTGGACTCAGAGCCTAAGGTTGATTCTCGAGATAAGTTGCTTTCTGGTGAGTGTGTCCAAGAATGGTTGGTGTCTTAGGGAGGGGTTGCTCTTCCTCCGTAAACTTTAACCTAGCTGAGGTGAACAATAATAATTTGGTCTGTTTTGTCTGTCAAGAAGTTGGTGTTTATTGCTGTTTCTTTGGTTTCACCTGAAATGGGAATCAGACTGATCACTGGTAAGTATCAAGCAAAGGTAGTTGCCCCTGTTCAGGCTGACTGTCATACTCCCTCCCCTGCCAAGGCAGTAGGAGTGCAGTCTTCAGAAGAACACATTAGCTGGATGTGGTGGAGCACACCTGTAATGCCAGCTCTTGGGAGGCAGAGGTAGGAAAATTGCTGTGAGTTTGAGGCCAGCCTGGGCTACCTAGTAAGACCCTGTCTCAAAAAAATCAAACATAAATAATATAGAAGATATGTGAGAAGGGGTTTAAAAAGATGTAGAAATGCTGGAACATATGCTAGCACATTGCTTAGTAGCTACTGACCTTGTTAAATTTCTAGTTTTTGATAGTGACCTTTTTGCTCAGTGCTATGTGTCAACTAAGATTTATATGTTGCCTATGGTTTCCAAACAGAAAAATATCCACATAAGCCATGGTGTATGTTTGTAGTGTAATAGCATGTATACATTTAGAAAATGTCCCAGAAAACTGAGCATGTACCAGAAGAAAGTTACTAGCCCTTCAAATAATGAAATTCCACAGCAAAGCCATTTGCAGTATCATTATACTGTAAGTCAAAACACATCAGGATTTTTAAGAGACTATATTTCCTTGCATTGATCTTTCGTAGAGCACTTTACATACTTTCTTGGTGCCTAGCAAATGTGTTGACTCTAAGAATATAATGTACAATGAATAGTATCCTGATTAACATTCATAGATCACAATAGAATTGATTAGTTTGATAGAAGGCAGGGCTGGGGAGATGGCCTGGTGGTCTAAGTGCCTATGTGGCAAGCACAGGGACCTGGGTTTGATCCCTATACCACATGTTGTGCTGACCACTGAAACTGGGTGTGGAGTTGCACACTTGTAATCCTAGTGCTGGGGAGGCTGAGACAGGAGGATCACTGTGTGTTTGAGCTGTGTAAGGAGACCCTGTACCAAGTACATAAATAAACAAAAATTTTTTAAGTATTTTAGCCAGGCGTGGTGGTGCATGCCTGTAATCCCAGCACTTGAGAGGCTAAAGCAGGAGGATCGGTGCAAGTTCGAGACCAGCCTGGGCTACAAAAGTAAGCTCAAGGCCAGCGTGAACTGCATAGCGAGACCCTGTCTCAAAAAAAAAAAAAGGTATTTTAAAAAAGGAGAGAGATAGAAGGCAAAATGTAGGCTTGGGAAAAAGTGTAGCTAAGCTGTTTAACATCTGAGTATACAGTCTACATGTTTGTGGAAGTAAACTCTACTTCCAGGGGTAAAAATTCTTACTAAGATCGACTAAACAAGGAATTTATAACAATTTTTATTCTTGAGGCTTACAGATTTTTGGATAGCCTGTGATCCTTTTTTCCTGGTAAGTTCTGTACAACAGCATTTTCATTTCATTCTGTCACTAAGTGGTAAATGTAAAATGTCTCAAAATTATTTATTTGGTAGAGTGTTTCTTTCCTAGTCTTGGTATTACATGGAAAGAAGCCAGTCATCACACCTGCTAAGCTGTGTGAAGAGATGCTTTAAAATAGCACATTAAAGTGGCCTCATACTTAATTGGGTTTTTAAGCCACCGCAAGTAGACTTCTGTATTTGGATATGCTATTTGCAGAATGGGTCCATCTGACCTTCTGGCCTTTCTCAGATGTACTTACTGTGTATTAGTTCAAGAGAAAAACATTAATGTGCTTACTCAGTTGTCAGAAGGCTGGCTGGTGAGTACTTAAGTACAGAACAGTTAATATGAAGCTTTTTTACTTGAAAATACTTCTTGCTAGGTGTGGCTGCAATCCCAGCACCCAGGAGGCTGAGGCAGGAGGATCATTGTGAGTTAGAGAACAGCCTGAGCTACATTGAGGAGCTCAAGTCCAGCCTAAACTATGCAGTGAAATGTTGTCTCAGAAAACAACAACTACAGCAACAAGATCCTTTTTGGCACTTCAGTTACTTTTCCCTGTTCTTACCCATTTGAAGAAACACAGAAGCCGGGCGTGGTGGCGCATGCCTGTAATCCCAGCACTTGGGAGGCTGAGGCAGGAGGATCAGTGCGAGTTCGAGGCCAGCCTGAGCTACAAAAGTGAGCTCAAGGCCAGCCTAAACTGCATAACAAGACTCTGTCTCAAAAAGACCAAAAAAAAAAGAAATACAGAAGCACATCAGTTAGGGTTTTGGGTTTGTTTGTTTCATCTTTTTGAGACAGGGTCTCTCTGTGCAGAGAGAGGTGTGCACCACCATGCCCAGCACCAGTTAGGATTTAATGATTGAGGCAGTAGTGTGTTTGCCTACCATCCATATCCATAGCCCCGAGGTTCAGTCCCCAATACTGGAAAAATAACAAGACTTAAAATGTATATAAATACAAAAAATATATAAAGCATAACTTTGCAGTTGTCTTTTGGGTTTCTTTTCCCAAACTGTCCAATTTTGCTTAAATGCAGTAAGCCTGACAGACTCAGAGACTGTCATCTGAGCTTTCATTTCATTAGAGAAGGAGCCAACATCTGGATGTTGCTTTTGGCAGCAGTATTTTTATTTACAATATAAAGATGCACAGTACTTAAAGAGGTTGTTCACCAGCAGGTGAGCAAACAGCCAGTGGAACTAGCAGGCCTGCAAGAAAGGGGCAGAGCAGATGTACGCCACAGCAGCAGCCATGGTCCCAGTTCCCTTCAGTGTGGCTTGGGATGAGAGGAAGGACAGGGTTGTGGAGTGTCTATATGACTGGGCCACCTTACAACAAGGAAAATATCAAAGAACTGCAAGAGCAGCCAGCCACCCCTTATGTCATGCCTTGAGCTGACTTTCTGCCCGCTTCAAGCATGAAGCACACTTATAACTTGAGAGGGAGGCTGGGGGCATGGCCCTGGTGTGCAAGCTGCTTGCCATTACAGTCTAGTATTTTCAGAGGAGAAAGATTGTGGCAAACTTCAGACTGCTGCTGAGCTTTTTTGTTAATATGATGGGAGATTTTGAGTATTAGTTCTTAAGTTGCCCAAGAAACATTTCCAGCTTGCTACAGCCATCTCTGTATATCCTTTATCTAAAAGTCTGAAGATTTTATTGAACTTCCTTTCCATGTAGGTGATTTCGGGGGATGTGCCCAAAACACCTTCTGACAAAAAAAAAAAAAAAATTAAAAGGGAAAGGAGGGCCAGAGATACAGCTCCACAGCATAAACACCTGTCTGGCAAGCACAAGGTCCCGAATTCAATTCCCATTAACGCAACAAAAAAGCCAGGAGAGGACAGCTTCTGCAGAGAGGCTGCTAAAGAAAGAGCTGCCGCTAGAGACTGAAAAGACACTGATGGCTCTCTTGCCCGATTATTTTTTCTGCCACCAAGATAACTGCCTATGGGGTTGAAGTCGTTATTATCTTGCCCCTAGATTAATCTCTTCAGTAAAACCAGCTTTGCTAACTGTAGGAGCCATGCGAACATGCAGTGGGAAATTCTGTCCAAACGAGTATGTGCTGACCTGTGATCAGATCTGTAAGCTGGTTTCTTGTTTTCTTCTCTGACATTTAGCCTTAAAATTATGGTGCCTAAGCTGAAAAAGCAGGTTTGGACATACAGAAATACTTGCTTATCATATTTTATTGATGTAATATATGTGCTTTGATTTGAGTCTTCATTACTATTTATCCTTAAAGCTTGATTAGCCTTACACAAAAGCTTTTGAAAATTTCACTCATTCTACGAATACTTACTGAATGCCTTCTTATGTGTATAGATTCTGCACTAGATGCCAGGACACGTGACTCTTTGTCCTTTATGCCTTTTGGCTCTGTCCCTAGAGTTGCCTTAGTAAACAGGCTGTGAACTCTTTCTCCTCCTTATTTCA
Organism: Myocastor coypus; assembly: GCA_004027025.1. Classification (NCBI taxonomy): domain Eukaryota; kingdom Metazoa; phylum Chordata; class Mammalia; order Rodentia; family Myocastoridae; genus Myocastor; species Myocastor coypus. The sequence continues at coordinate 13,388 of PVJA010021765.1, forward strand.
CAGAGTAATCTAAAGAAAAGAAAAAGGCTTGCACAGGTAGATATTGAATAAAGATGAGTTTTAAATAGAAGTAGATGAGCCAGGCCATGGTGGCACACACCTGTAATCCCAGCATTTGAGAGGCTGAGGCAGGAGAATTGGTGCAAGTTCGAGACCAACCTGGGCTACAAAAAGTGAGCTCAAGGCCATCCTGAACTGCATAGTGAGCCCCTGTCTCAAAAAAAAAAAAAAAAAAAAGATAAATAGATGTAGGCCCAGGTTTTCTTCAGGCATGCTGCTCAGCTGCGCTCTCTGCTTCCATTCTTGACATGAGCCATGCAGGCTGGAGCTGAAAGCACAAGCCAAGGTTCCCAGATGACTGCCTTGAGACAGACCTGTGCAGCTCTACCAGTTCAGTTTTGGGTTTGTTCATGTTAGCATCCTCTGCCTGGGTTGCGCACTCAGCTTAATCCTCACACTACAGGCTAGTAGCACCCTGGGAGATGGCCACAGGTCAGCATGTGCTCGTTTGGACAGAATTTCCCACTGCATGTTCGCATGGCTTCTATAGTTAGCAAAGCTGGTTTTTCTGAAGAGATTAATCTAGGGCCAAGATAATACAACTTCAACCCCATAGGCAGTTATCTTGGTGGGCGAAAAAATAATCAGGCGAGAAGGGAAGGTTGTGCAACTCTGGTGGGGAGTTTACTGGTCTGGAAAGTGGCTATAACCATGTTGCTTCCATCATGCAAAGATTTTAACCTGTAATATTGTACATTTCCAAAGATACTCCCTGAAGGCTTAGTTTTTTGTTTGTTTTTGGTACCAGGGATCGAACTCAGGGCTTTGGGCTTGCCAGGCAGGCACTCATGCCACTGAGCTATCTCCCCAGCCCAGAAGGCTTAATTTAATGGATTCGCCATGGGAACCTCCTCAAGTTGGTCAGAATGTGGGAAGAATCTCAATTCAGATTCTCAAACTGTCCTGTTTTTTTCAGGAAAGTGAAGTTTATTTTAGATTTTAATGGAAGAGCTTATTAGAGTCTTAATAGTTCGGGAGGAAAATTTAAACCATACAATAAAGCACAATGTATCATATACTTTAGAACAATCCATTAATTTATTTCTAATATTAATTGAAAGCTGTTTACTATGTGTTAAAGGCAGTCTTCCAAATATCCTTCAAATATCTAGTTCTGATTTACTTCATTTAAGGAAATTTTATTACAAAATTTACCAAACTATCATTTTCTTCTTTCAAATTCATGCTGGTTGGTTAGAATTTACTATGGTGTATAGGTTTTTTTAAATTTCCTTCCGTTAGTATATTCTGGTATTTTAAATTTTCACTAGGTATAGAAAATAGATTACAACACTGGGATTATAGGCGAGTACCACCATGCCCAGTTTCAGTGGCTGACTCTATATAGCTTGCGGCACAAGGGATCATACCCAGGTCTTTGTGCTTGCTAGACAAGTGGTGTAACACTGAGCTATCTCTCCGGTCCCCTAAATCTTTCAAAAAACAAAAACACTGCAAACTTGAGATTAAGAACATGCTACGAAATAAGATTCAAGGAAGACACACCAGAAGCACTGCGAGGTCATACCTGTTTTCTGATAGCATTGGGGAAAAGGATAAAGAATTTAATATATCAAGGTTAAAGAGGAAAATTTAAGGGAATGGAAAGGAAGAAAGACCTGTAAAATTGGATAAATGTTAAGGTAAGTCGGCTCTTACACTCCCCATTTTCCCAGCCTCAATTTCTGCTACAACAGTTAGAAAGAGGGTGTAACTGGCATTACAAGTCTGAAAGCAACCCTTGCCTTTGCTCATTTTTGATGGGAGACTGTAGCTTACCAGAAGCCATCTATATTGGCTTTTAAGGAAGATGATGGCCTTACAAATGGAATATTTCATAGAATTCCCTGTTGGACGTTTTCAACTTCCTGTCTTTCTCTTACAGCAAATCCAGTTTGCTGATGACATGCAGGAATTCACAAAATTCCCTACCAAGACTGGCCGAAGATCCTTGTCACGTTCCATCTCACAGTCTTCCACTGACAGCTACAGTTCAGGTACTCAGTGATGTCCTCCTGTTCACTACCCAGTGCTCTTCATTGGAAGATGAAAATAGCTCATATCAAAACTGTCTGTCAGCTGTTAGTGGTTGAGCAATGGGAATGTGTCCAGCCAGGCTTGAAGCTGGGAAACCTTTTGTCATCTTGAGGCTTTTTTCCCTTGGCTGACTCTGTGTGTGGTCCATGGCCAGTACCCAGTTGGTAGTGCCAGGCTGACTGCTACTCCCACATTTGTCTGCCCACATGTCAAAGGGAGAGACTCAGTGGTATTTTAGCTGACAGAACTGGCCTTGAAAAAGAAGTGTACTTTTTTTTTTTTTTTTTTTTTTTTTTGAGGTAATGAGCAGAACATATTTATTAGGGGAAAGAAAGCTCCTGTCCAAGAGAGGGACAGAAGGGGGTCCTGAGTGGGTGTGCCCAAGAAGTGTACTTTGAAGCATGATTTCTTTGTATAAAATATACCCTGCTGCCTATCTTGGTTTTTTTTTGTGTGTGTGTGTCCAATGCTGCTTGAATTAGGATACTAAAAAGTAGTGTGCTGATTCCTTTTATTTATTAGACTACCCTTTATGTTGACATGTTCTCCCTGTTAACCTCTGGAGTGGAAAAAGTACAGAATATTACACTGTGACTCCAGAACAGTTGATTTTGTTTTAGCTGTCTATATTCAGTAGTCTTTCTGATTGAATTTGCAGAGAGGTTGCTAGCAAGAGTATGAAAATGGATATTGAACCTTGGAATTGGGCAGAGGAGGAAACATTAGAACATTTAATATAACTCCTTTGTTCAAATGAAGATTTACCATTAGAAGACTCAGAAACATGCCCAAGGTCACAGGTCGCTCACTATCAGCAAAGAGATTTCCATGTACCCAATGCCATTTATTTATTGTCTGTTGCCTGTTGCTGCAATATTGTTCTCATTTAAAAGCTGTGTTTGAGATGTAAAGAGTAAAAATCAAAAACATATATATATATTAAAAGTTCACCTCTGCCTTGTGCCACTGATACCTCTGTTTAGACAAGATAGGATAAGAACAAATGGAGGTATATATAATTAACTACTGAATATATGGATTTACTCTTGGCATATATTCAAGAAGCAGCTCTAAATATAATGGCTACTACAAATGAAAAATTATCTTGTGACAAATAAAAAGGTGATTGTTAACCAACAGCCTAATAATAGCTGAGACAGAAGGAAAATTAATTTTGAAAGATTTGAGTCATAAGAAGAAGCTGGAATGAACAAAGAAATCTTCAGAGATCTGGATAGTCATGTTATAGAAACCTATTAAAGCATTTTTAAAAAACCTACTGACGTAGTTAACTCGTCACAGTAGAGCTCATCACCTTTAGGGGTATTGGTGCAACTGGATTTCTGTCCTTTTGAGCACATATACATAGAAGTCAGTGAGGGAGCCTTGCACTGGCAGAAACAGCAGTGAGGAACACTCAAGTCAGAGGAAAAAGAAGTGACTTGAGAGGTAGAAGAGTAATTGTATATCTTCCTACAATCTGAAGGATATATTTAGGGTTTATGTACAACTGTTATTTAAAGCCAGTCCTCTTGACAGACTTACCCAAGGCTAGCAACAGAATGGGCTCTGCTTACTTTCCATGTCCTTTTTCCCTTCTCTGGGGTCCTTCAGCACACCACAGTACAAAGTTTGTTGAATGGCTTCTCACTTTGATCTGTCTCAGTAGTTTTCCCTGGCTATACAGTCTTCTGACCAACAAGATCAGCAGCAATGGGAACTTGCTGGAAATGGCAGTTCTTAGACATCAACCGACCACCAAATTGGCAACTTCGGCTCTTAGGGCTAGCAGTATTTTTAAAAACCATCCATGGGCTTCTGACAGATGCTTAAATGTGAAAAACAGTGATCTATAGAAACAGTAGTCCCTATTTCCCTGAAATTATTTTTCTACTTTTGTCAGGTCTGGTTCAAATCCAGATTGGAACCACATACCTCTATTATATAGGATGATTATTATAGAGGTACTGGGTTAGGGCCCATGGTGTCTTTTCACAGGTACTAAAAGTACAGTTCTTAGAGTAGATAAAAACACAAGAATGAGAGAGCCACAACTGTTTGGTTCACACTCTGGAGGAATAAAACTGAGAGTGATATAGAAGAGCTCCAGTTAAAACTGCTCCCTATGGCACTAGGGAAGCAGCTCAGTAGAATAAGCACTTGCCTGGCAAGTGCAAGGGCCTGAATTCAATCCCTGATTCTACAAAAAAAAAAAAAAAAAAAAAAAAAATGCTCTCTTTACCTAAATGACAGCCCCTCGTGGGCAGTACTGCATGGAGTGGGGCTCTGACACTGGTGCATCTATCCATGTTTCTTTCTTCACTGGCTCTAGCTGCATCATACACAGATAGCTCTGATGATGAGGTTTCCCCCCGAGAGAAACAGCAAACCAACTCCAAGGGCAGCAGCAATTTCTGTGTGAAGAACATCAAGCAAGCAGAATTCGGACGCCGAGAAATTGAGATTGCTGAGCAAGGTAAAGAGTGGGTGGGCAGAGGATAAGACGCAGCCCTCTCACTGGTCGCGAGGGCCACAGACAGCATGAGGCTAGAGGCTATCCTTGGAAGAGACAGTTTCTTGGGCTTTTGGGTAATGCTGCTCTGTGGAGCAGGAGTCTCAGGCCTCGTGCTCTTGTTTTGTCTTCCTGTTCTCAGCTGTGGTAATTACACAGACTATTTTCTCCCCCATGACACGATATTCCAAGACCTACAATGCAGAGTCAGCAAGTTCTGGATTACTACATAGTGGCTAATTATGTGGAATCTTACTGAAAATGCCAACCTGACAGGCCTGGGTTCCCATAAGCAGCTGACGTGGGAAGGTGCTAAGCTAGGGAGGTGGTGGTGTAGGGTCTTGTTTGGTCCTGAGCACCCTACGCTAGCACACAAAATAAGTTGCTGGCAGTCAGTTAACTCTTAATTTCTCTGTGACACTCTGCTGCCTGGAAGGTCCCTTCCTCTTTTGTTGTTTTCACTTTGAAGGCAGGCTGTGCACTGAGTATGGGTAGAGAAACCAGACAGAGTGACACAGCAGGGTAAGACGGCAAAGAAAAACAGAAGTCATGGCTTCCACTCCTGGCCTGATGGTTGTGTATAGAAGCTTTTCAGCCAGGGTTGTTAACTGTTTCCTTCTCCCTCAAATGACTGGTGAGACCCCACCCCCCACCCCCATAGGTCAGTCCTGAGAACTTCATTCCCCATGCAGGCTTCTGCACATAGAGCAGACAGAAAGGAAGAGAGAAGTACCAGGTGGCTGCGTGACAGCTCTCCACGGTGACTGCTGCTGAAGCTGCCAGTTACCAAAGAAACGCTCTTCGTTTTCCTGCCTCTTTTCCCCATCAGGCGCAGTGCAGCCCTGGCTGTGGTGGGCAGGAGTGGATGATATTTGCTAATACAGACCTAGCTCAAATCCTCTGTTCTTTCACAGACATGTCTGCTCTGATTTCGCTCAGGAAACGTGCTCAGGGGGAGAAGCCCTTGGCTGGTGCTAAAATAGTGGGCTGTACCCACATCACAGCCCAGACAGCGGTGAGTTCATTAGAAGAAAATAGAGGGGCTCCCCTGGCTCCCCAGCACCCTTCTAAATGTTGAGTACTGAACAGGATCCCTATAGGTTTTCCTACTGTATAGTTTGTTTCGTTTGGATCAGTGAACCTGATGTACAAAGATTTGAAATATTGTTATACAAATGTTATTAAAACTTTAGTTATAAGTGTCAGTGTCCCAGTTTACCTGATTATACTCTTATCTATCAATGTATGTGGTCTGAAGATTGAACCCAGGGCCTTTACACTAAACTGTATCCCCTATCGCTTTTTAAATTTTTTCTTTTGAGACAGGATCTTGCTAAGTGGCTCAGGCTGGGCTTGAATTTGTAGTCCTTCTGCCTCAGCTTCCCAGGACACAGATTACAGGTGTCCACCACCATGCCCAAGTGCATTACACCCTTTTATAATACCCTAATGCAGCACCTGTGGCTGCAGAGCTGTGGGTGTTGTGTTCTGACTGAGTTTCCCCTTCCCTTTCTCACCCTGCATCCTACGCATCTGCATCCTACATCCACACAGGTGTTGATTGAGACACTTTGTGCCTTGGGGGCTCAGTGCCGCTGGTCTGCCTGCAACATCTACTCAACCCAGAATGAAGTGGCTGCAGCACTGGCTGAGGCTGGTAAGTTCAGGGTTTTCACTCCATTTGTCTGGAATCAGTGATCCAATCATAGTTTTTATGTGTCAAGATTGTCATTATGGGCCTGAGAGATAGCTCCACTCACTTAAGTGCAAGGACCAGGGCTCAATCCCCAGCACTGAATGCTGTGCCTAACCCCCACCCCCTACCCTCTCTACTTTCTCACACCCCACCCCACCCCCACACCCCTGGGTGCACTGACCCAGCCACCAAGTCTGAGCATGTTTGTGCACACCTGTAATCCCAGTGCTAGGGAGGCTGAAAACAGGAGGATCACTACGAGTCCAAGCTGCATAGTGAGACCCTGTACCAAATACATTAAAAATAGATTGACATTACAATGTCATGTAGAGACTATAAAATTTGAGTGATCATAACAATATCTGCAGGAAGAACATGGATAATAAAATCAAATCTGTTTCCATGATGGATTATTATAGTCATTTAAATGAATCTTTGAAAATAATTCAGGAACGTGAAAATGCCCAATTCTAATGTTAAATAGAGAAGAGTATTAAACTGTATGAACTCACCTGGTTTATTTTCATCAGGTCTCATCAATTTCGAGAGAGCATCAGTCAGCAGTGCCTTTTATAGTAGTAATATATTACAGAAAATAGAGGAGCTACTTGTCAGTTTAATTGGATAGGAAATAATTTGTATTGCTAAATTATTACAAGTCAACGTGGAGGCTGTTCAAGAATTTCTCATCTTCCCAGGATTTTCAGAAAGTAACATATAGTAATACTTTTGTCTTTCTTGCTTATTCTTTTCTGTGCTTATTGTGGAAAATTTAGGAAGTTCAAAAAATCATAATCTTGTAACATAGAAATACCTGATGGATTTTCCCTTTTTTCTGTTCTACATTGATGAAATAAATCTTCGTAAGTAGATACTGTGAACATACAAACATTCCTCGTTTAATGACTGAGCTCTGTCCTTGTGACTAAGTCATTAAATGAATTGGTCAGTGAATTGTATGTGTCATGTAAGGTATCATATTCAGAACAAGGAAATAGTCAAAGGAAACCCCAGCTTGATAACTTTGCTTCTATTTGCATAACTTAGATGCAGTACTATAATGTATAACAGAACATAAAACCACTTATTAGGGGCTGGGGAGATAGCTCAGTGGAATAAGTACTTTCCTGGTAAGCGCAAGATCCTAAGTTCAATCCCTGGTACCACCAATATAATAGTAATAATAATGACAATACACTTGCACTGTACAGTACAACCAGCAAAAATTATACCGTACACAGTGTACTGTACCAAAAAAAAGACATTGGAATTCTTTAAACAAGAGGCACAGAACTGTACAAAAAGATGTGTTGTAAATCCAAGAGGAAGATTTTAAGTCTAAACAGCAAGCCTTAGTTGTAAGTGAAGTCATTAACACAGGTATGTGGTCAACAAGGAATATCTGGGGAATGGCTTCAGGGTCATCTTTTATATCACTGAAAACTGACAGGGTCATTTGTACAGCTCTTTCAATATGGCTGTGTGATTTTACACTTATTATTTTCCTAATATTGAACATTTAAGTTGTTTTAGGGTATTTGTTCATATAGTGACCCAGCCAGGTGTGGTGGCCACACCTGTAAAACCAGCACTCTAGAGGCTAAGGCTGGAAGATCGCTGCAAGTTTGAAGCCAGCCTGGGCTATGCAGTGAGTTTAAGCCCTACCTAAACCACATAGTGAAATCCTGTCTCAAAAAAATTCAAAATAATGACAATGATGATGCTATAGAGAGCAAATTCATCTCCCCTCCTCCCGCCCCTCCCCCCTGGACCAGGGTTTGAACTCATGACTTTGCACTTGCTAGGCAGAGCTATCTCCCCAGCCCCAACAACTTCATCTTGATTTCCCCTTCATTTCATCTCCTTATAACTGAGCTCAAAGTATACAGAGTTGACCTAGTGAGAATAAATACTAGTCTGTTCTCTCTCTAGAGTAGTCTCTGTTGCCCTTTCCTTTCCACACAAACCTCAGAAGTTACTACTGGTAGAGGACACTCCCCATAGGAAGGATTAGCTCATTTATTTCTGTCTCTGTAGGAGTTGCAGTGTTCGCTTGGAAGGGGGAGTCAGAAGATGATTTCTGGTGGTGTATTGACCGCTGTGTGAACATGGATGGGTGGCAGGCCAACATGGTAATAATGCATGTCCATCATATATTTTTGACTATAGATTTATTTCCTTTTTTCCATCAAAGCGTGGTTCCCTAAATATGTTTTGGATGTTTGGTCTTATACACTGACTTCATTGCCAGATGTTTAGCTTGAAACTTACTTAGAATGGGCCAGAGAGGTGCAAGGCCCTGGATTTTATCCCAGCACCAAAAAAAAAAAGATAGGTCTGAGTACTGAATGGAAAGGTGGGGGAAGGGCAATATTAGCTAAAGATGTGGCTCAAACACAGCAAAACTAAATGGAAGGAAATGATGTGGCCCCTCTATGGAGTAGGAATCTGCTTTCTTTCCTTCGTGCCTGCCCCTGCTCTCATTTTTAAAGGGGCTATATATTTCAAGACTCAACTAAAAAATGAGTCTACAACTAGCCTAATACTCTTCATGATATCCTAGAGCAAACCTAGCAATCACTTTAACCACATTACACCAACAAATTTGACTATTTCCACTGTCCAAGCCTATTCTAAGGAGAGCGAAGGCGTGTTCTTCCAGAACACACAGGGCTCTCTTACCAGTACAGAAAGTGGGCTCAAAGTTTCCCCCAGCACTAGCAGCCTGAATGCCCATAGAAGTCTTCTGGCTGTTCTATAGATCCTGGATGATGGGGGAGACTTAACCCACTGGGTTTATAAGAAGTATCCAAACGTGTTTAAGAAGATCCGAGGCATTGTGGAAGAGAGCGTGACTGGTGTTCACAGGTAACAGATTCTGGAGTAGCTGCCCCTTGTGTCCTTGCCTCAGCAAGTTCTTCTGGTCTCTATTAGGCTCTAGGGCTGTGTCTCAGCTGTGCAGTCACTACATGGGAATATCTTTACTAGATAAAGCTGAGGTTTTACTTTTGAAAAAGGTGATGCTAGATGACAGTTTACAGGTTCTAGTTGGCACGTTCTTCTCACCTGTTTACTTCACTGAGTAATTCTCAAACAGTGTTTGGGCCAAGGGAGAAAGGAGTGAATGCTATCTTAAAAAGCCATACTCAATATTGTGTTATAACTTTGTATTTGAAATATGAAAAAAACTGTAAAACTACACATTTTATACAAAAAGTGAAACTACAAAATATTTTTGGCTTGATGACAATGCCTAAAGCATACTTGGAAAGATTTCTCCATTGGAGAGTGCTTTGCACATGCTTGCCTGCTTTCACTTCTGGCCAACAGAAGTCACTTAGCAGAACGAGGCATGGTTTTAAAGATGAAGAAATGCTGGTGTAAGGATATAATATCCCCTTTACGGGACAGAAGTGAATTTCTTCAACTGAAGGAGTTTTAATGTTCCTGCCAAGCTAAAAGGTAGAGGGTGAAGAAAATGAAAAGTCAGGAGAGCTGACAAGGAAGTAATGATGTCTGCTAATATCCTTGGGCAATGATAAAGACTCAGGAGAGCAGCATAGAACATGAAAGGCATGAGACTGGTTTTGCCCTGTATTCTGTTTTTCCCGCTCACTTGGTTTTCGTTTGTTTTTGTGGCCTCTTGTCCCTTTAGGCTATATCAACTCTCCAAAGCTGGGAAGCTCTGTGTTCCAGCAATGAATGTCAACGACTCAGTTACCAAACAGAAGTTTGATAACTTGTACTGCTGCCGAGAATCCATTTTGGATGGGTAGGTGAAATGTACTTATATGCAAACTTCTAGAGGTTAGAGTTGGGTTGGGTTTCTTTTTTTGTTTTTATTTTTGTCTTTGTCTTTCTGAGACAGGATCTTGCTATGCAGTTCAGGCTGGCCTTGAGCTCTCTTTGTAGCCCAGGTTGGTCTCGAACTCCCAATGGTCCTCCTGCCTCAGCCTGCCCAGTGCTGGGATTACAGGTGTGCACCACCACGCCCAACTGGGTTGGGTTTCAGTGTTAAGTCTGGCTTTATTGTACCTGGTCTCTTGGTCTTCCTTTTGCCTTTAAAACCACATTTGAACTTTTTGCACAGGGACTGAGTTGAGCCCTTGTCTGTTTCCACAGCCTGAAGAGGACCACAGATGTGATGTTTGGTGGGAAACAAGTGGTGGTGTGTGGCTATGGTGAGGTAAATGGCTGAGCCCTGGTGTCTCTGTCCCTTCATAGACATTAGAAATATTGGTGGTCAGGGAGATAATTCGGTAGAATAAGTGCCTGCCTGGCAAGCGCAAGGTCCTGAGTTCAGTCCATAGTACCGCAATTTTTTTTTTTTTTAAAGAGGCCAATGAAGGGGCTGGGGAGCTAGCTTAGTAGAATAAATGCTTGCCTGGCAAGCATAAGGGCCTGGGTTCAGTTCCTGGTTGCACAAAAAAAAAGGCCAAGGAGATAGCTCAGTGATCTGGAGTGCCTGCTTAGACAAGCTTAGGCAACCACAGGGGACCATGGTTCAATCCCAATACCACATGCTGCACCAGCCCTGCCCTCAGGGTGGGCTGAGTTGGCCAAAAAAAGAATATTGAGTGCTAAGGGCCATTGATGCAGGTGTCACAGTATGCTTTTAGGTAATATATCTTAAAGTCTTACTTAGACTCATCAGTAGAGACCAAGAAAGTGAATTGAGCTTTCTGTTTTCCCCAGCTTATCTTGTGAAGTGAAAGGCCAGCATCATTTTCCTCTGAATTATAAGTGACCATCCATGCACTGTAATTCAAGTGAATACACAGCATTTCAGCTCTATAGATGGCATTACATATTTTATTATCTTCCAGCAGAAATCCTTGAGCTCCCAGGTTGTCCTTGAATAGATAGGTACAAGTGACAATTACAAGCTTTTTCTAAAATAAAAATGAGAGGTTTTGACTGCTCTTGCTCTGGTCCCGTTTTTCTAATGGTAGTAGCTGCCCAGAGCCCATCCTCGCTGTGCTACCTTTGCTGAATTACCTCTCCAGCTGAGGTTCAGAATGTGACCAGGGCCTGTTTCGCTCTGTTGGCGTTGGAACCTCCCTGAAAGTGCCCATTAGATGGTTGCTGGTACTGGGAGTGTCAGCTGCTGGCTCCCCCAGCTGTGTGCCTTCCACCGGCCTGGTAACCTGACCTTGCTTGCGGTTGGCAGGTGGGCAAGGGCTGCTGTGCTGCTCTCAAGGCCCTCGGAGCAATCGTGTACATCACAGAAATCGATCCCATCTGTGCTCTGCAGGCCTGGTAAGAACAGAGGGTGGTAACGTTAGGTTCACTCTAGATACTTCATATTTCTGAGATATTTTGTATTTCATGGTTGATTGTGTGACTCACTTTTTGTAGAAACTGTCCAGGGAAAGGGAAGAATGGGATTGCTCTGTCCCCTTCACTCCAATCCTGCATCCTCTGGGCTCCTGGCCTCTTCTCTTCCTGGAGGGCATCTCAGGGCTGTGAAGAAGCCAGCATGTGTATACATAGTTTAGCAAGTCTCTCTCTAGCACCCCTGGGAAACTGCACTGACTCTGACTTCAGAGGAGGTGTTGTCTCTCTTTGTAACCAGCACACTTCTCACTGCCTCCCTACTTTATTCATAGTGTGTCTCCTTTTTTTTTTTTCCAGCATGGATGGGTTCAGAGTGGTAAAACTAAATGAAGTCATCCGGCAAGTTGATGTTGTAATAACTTGCACAGGTACATGTCATGCTTTGGTGTTAACTTCAAGACTAAATCCTGAAAGTGGCCTGACTTTCAGGCACAGTAATCTGTGCTCAGTATGAAGCCTCAGACTTGCAGTAACTTGGCAGAACCTTAGCGTGCTTTGCAGAGGGAGACTTTCTCCCGGTTACTTTTTGTACTGCCTTTCCCCCAGCAGAAGTGGAGACAGGGAGGCCGGGGGGTGGGGGGGTGTCCATTGGAGTACTCAGGTGTAGCCTGTCCGCTAGGCTCTCAGCTTGCTTAGGCAGCACCTACTCCAGCTACACATAGGCCTTGTCAAGGTTGTGGGTGACCACCAGCCACCGTGTACTTTTTTCCTTGTGATTCATGCCATCAGATTTACTCCTGTACTCTAATTACCTTCTTTCCCAGCATCTCTTTCCTCAGCTACCCGTCTTTATTTCTAGGAAATAAAAATGTGGTGACCCGGGAGCACTTGGACCGCATGAAAAACAGTTGCATCGTGTGCAATATGGGCCACTCCAACACAGAAATAGATGTGGTGAGGCTGCTGTCAGCTGTTGCTCACCTTTTCCTCAGTCTTCCACGATGGCCATAGTCAGTTGTGCCTTTTCCTTTCAGACCAGCCTCCGTACTCCAGAGCTGACGTGGGAGCGAGTCCGTTCTCAGGTGGACCATGTCATCTGGCCAGACGGCAAGCGTGTTGTCCTCCTGGCAGAGGTACACAGAAGACTGGGGCAGAGCAGTGCGACACAGCCCTGTAGTTGGATCCACAGAGGGAGGGGAGATGGGAAATGTTGGGCCTGTGTTACCTGAGGTCTGTCTTAGGACAGAAGGATATTTCTCAGTGGTCTCATCCACAGAATAGAAAGTCCAAAAGCTATCTTCTTTTCACTAAGTAATATATTATTTCCTGACCATAGCTGACTTTCAGCCTTCCACACTCAGGCGGATTTGCAGAAAATAGGATAAAAACCAGAGTCCCAGTCTGGAAGTGTAATTCCTCCTCTTCCAACTGAGTATAGAGGGGTATGAAGTCCTTTCGTGCGTTTACTTGACTTGTATTTCACCACAATCTGAGGGAGCAACAAGTTACCCCAGGGTTCTCTCTTACCTCCCTAGGGTCGTCTGCTCAACTTGAGCTGCTCCACAGTTCCCACCTTTGTTCTGTCCATCACAGCAACGACACAGGTATGCTGCAGGAGGCCTACTCCCCCCCACCCCATTCCAGGCATTTGTGGGTCAGAGCTCTCATTGGTGTGCTGTGGTGCGGACTGAGCCACCTGTTCTTATCTTCGTATCATAAGGTGCTGCACCTTAGGCATTGCCAGTTTCAGGAACGAGCCATGAGTCAGTGTGTGTGTCTCTGAGGTGCCTGTCCAGTGGAGTACAGTGTCCAGCTTAATTTTATTTAGCTTGTTCTTTTGTCAGGTACTAAACAAAAACACTAGCAAATCCTCTTAGGGATATGTGCTGGCCTTTAATACAAGCAGAATCCTAGCTGCTGCCATGACAGGTCTCTCTAGTATTTGTCCAAGTTGCTGTCAAACTCTTATTTTTATGTTCCTAAGAAGTTTTCATTTTCCTGTCCCCCCACCCCCCAGGCCTTGGCACTGATCGAGCTCTATAATGCCCCTGAAGGACGCTACAAACAGGATGTGTACTTGCTTCCTAAGAAAATGGGTGAGTGTGAAATCAGAAACTTACACCAGTCCCTAGAAGGCTACGGTATCAGGAAGAGCACCAGGTTTAGTCAGTCGAGTTTTTCTTCTAATGTTGACTACTTGTTTGACCTCAAAAAAAGTTTACTATCCATGAATCTCTTGACTCTTTATCAGTATCGTAAAAGTAATAGCATATGGAAGCATTGCAGCTGTCATATGGCCAGTGAGTGCACTGCAGCACCCTGCAGCGCTTGCTCCTCCTGTCATACAGCTTAGGAAGTTGAGTGACTCGTCATGTAGCTGAGTGGAGCTGGGAGAAGCATGGCAGATTTTCTTGCCCACCTCTGTCTCAGTCAGCAGAGGACCTCCTGTGTAGCTGGGCTTACTCCGGAAGTCAGATTAGTGTGTGTGGTGCAGTAAGTGTGCCCTTGCTGTGCCGTGATAGGCCCTTCCACCTAGTGTTAGCCAGCACAGATTCCCGATGCAAAACTAAAAGGCATCCTGCTGTGCTGCCCTTTGCTTATTAACACCTTTCCTGTGATTGATTTTTTTTTTAATTCATGCGCATAAAATTGAGAGAAATTTACTATGGAAAAGTCACACATTTGTGCTGGTTACCTTAGAAATCCATGGTGCTAAGATTCAGTGCCTATGTAGATCTTACCCTAAATAAATGCTGGTGACACAGAGCTCTCCTGGAGCCTTCTAGCATCTGTCTGCTTTGATTCATAATTTGATTATAATCATTTTTAGTCTATTTATTTGGTACAGGGTCTCACTATACAGCTTGGACTCGTAGTGGTCCTCCTGTCTCAGCCTCCACATGTGCCATGCCTGGTTTCAGTGGCTAGCACAGAATGGCATGTCATACTGGGGATCAAACCCGAGTCCTTGGACTTACCAGACAGGCATTTAAAATTCCAGTCTGTCTCCCCAGCCCTATTTGATTATAATTTAATCTAGTTAAGGAGAGGTTGATTCAGGAAGGTGGGAGTAGAACATGACATGCTGGCTGCAGAGGAGGCCAGAGAGGTGTGAATCCACACCGTATTGTGATAAGTGGCTTCCTGCATGCATTTGAGTAGCCCTGAGAGAAACGGCCAGAAATGGAGCTTTCAGGTCTTCATAACTATAAATATTTCAAGTTGTGGCTTCTTTCACAGTTACTGCATCTTTATGCTCTTTCTCATAAAGCTACATGTGAAGTTGGGGGAGTGGTCACCCCGAGAGGCACCTGCGATGCTCTGTCTCTCTACTTTTCTAGATGAGTATGTTGCCAGTTTGCACCTGCCGTCATTTGATGCCCACTTGACAGAGCTTACAGATGACCAAGCAAAATACCTGGGACTCAACAAAAATGGGCCATTTAAACCTAATTATTACAGGTAATTTGGAGAAAATCAATGAAAAGCTTTTTTCCACAATGTTAAACCAACTATCCCCAACTAGGGCCTGATTTTGAAGAGTTAGAACTCTACTCCAAATTAATTGGGGTAGGGCTGAAGGTATGCCTTAGTGATAAGGTATACCTTACCTAGCCTATGTGACACATTGGGTTCAATCTCTAGTACCACACAAAAATATATATACAGAGAAAAATTTGTTTATTACATATAAAGAGAAGTAAGTGTATTTTGAATTAGCAGAGCTTAGGCCTCACCCAAGGGATTCTGATGCATCTGATTTAGGATGAGCCCCAGGCAGTTACTGTGTAAAAGCTCTCAGACTATTGCTAGTGTAGTTGAAAACCACCGGCTGAGCTCCTATTAGCAGAGAGTAGCCAGAGCGGCACAGGTGGTGTTGTCAGGGACATGGAGGGCGCCCTGTGGACTGACTGCAGGGATGCCTGTGCCGGGAGGTGCTTTTGTTTCTGATTCTTGCAATGCTCATAAGGAAAACATGAGAGGTAACCAATTCATCTCTCTCTTTACAGATACTAATGGACCATATCACCAACGATCAGTCCATGTGAACCACATGACTCTAAATAATATTTTTAAAGATAACTTTTATTTTCTTTTTATTCCATTTTTTTCTATAATTTCATTTGCATTTTCTCATCACATTTTTCGAATTCTGCAGACCATCAGGAGCTTGCTTCATGGCTCTTCAGATGAAACTGAAGTTTAGGGTTCCTCACCCTGATCCCTAAAGAAGGATTTCACTTCCAGACCCAGAAAGGTGATTCATTCTTTACCATTTCTGGAGATTTTAGTCTTAATTTTGTACCATAGTAACAGGATATGCTAAGGTACCTTCTAGGTGAACAATCTGCAGTATCTAAATTGCCTTAAAGGAGCCCATTTCTTAGCTGCTAAAATCAGTGCTCTTTCGCTTCATCAGAGGAGCAGGGATGGCACCTCCCAGTGAGGTGCATCTTAACTTCCCTTTGAAATTCCAAGCCCTGTTTCCATGTAAAGGTGGTATGTCTGGTTCAGAGGCATGGACTGGTGAGTGTTGCTCGTTATGATCCAGTAGACCCTCTTGGATTTATAGTATGACCCTTCTTCCACTCCTACCAGTCACTCAGTTTTCTAGTTTTAACTAGACCACATTCCATCGAGTTGAGTTCATACCCTAGCATTTATTTCTGTTTTTTTTTTTTTTTTTTAACTAAAGAATATATTTAGTGTTAACACTGAGAAACTGCTTGAATGGGTACTTGTTACCTGTTTCTCTTTTGAACCTTTGGAACTAAGTGCACAACTTGAGTCTAGAGAAGTGCTGATCCCAAACTCTGAATGAATCCATGTGTTTCTAGTTCTTAACTTATAGCATCAACAAACTGGAGCCATAAGCAGATTCTCAGCGCTGCCCCACACAGCTTATGCTGAAGGCAAATCTCTTGAGCCATTGCTCAGTGTAAGGCACTGAGCTCTATCTAGGTTTTATCCTTTAACAGCAAAGTTCCAATCAGCTGTGCTTCTGCAACCTAAAATATTTAGAGGGAGGGAGGTGTGGATGAGAGGAAGAGTCATAAACTGGGCCCTGGTGAAAATAAGTCTGCCTCTGTATAATCTGCTTGGAACTGTAGGCCCTGTCTAATCCATTTTTGCAGAAATGCCACCACTTTGGGTTGATATGTGCCACCAAAGGAAGTTTATTAACTAAGATCTTAAGGGGCAGTTTGTGTGTAGAGAAAGTGGCCAATATGCCTTGACTCATACACTGAAAGAATCCCCAGAGGCGCTCACAAGGGTCAGAGCTGTGGTCCTGTGCCATGCACGCTGCTTACAGCATTTCTGCATGGTCAAATGAGCTTTAAGTATATAATTATCCAGGATTTCAAATCCTCAACTTGTTCTAGCTTGTGATCCTTTAAATTTGGATCATGCATTAGTGCTAGATTCTAGAAATTTTCACTTTTCTTTCCACTGATCAGAGAAACAGAAAATAAAAATAGAAATACAAGAGAGCTTTTACCCTGCAGCTTTCTAGCCAGGGGTAACTATCTTGCCAAAACTTCTTTGCCCTTCTCCATCTCTCCCCACCCAGTCTCTCCTTCTTGCCAGTATGGCCGCGCTTCCTTCTCTGTAGATGCTAACAGTTGAAGCCCTTTTTCCTGAGGCACTTAACTGCCAGTCAGCACCATATCTGCCAGGGCGCCGACCTGGCAGACAGTGTGTCCGAGGGGCACCTCTGCTCGAAGAAGGGGCCCACATCCTGCTGCCCTCTGGTCTCCCTCTGGTCCTGTATCTATTAATGTGTCCATAGGAATATAGGTAAGGGCTCTGTCTCTGTCAAGCCATGTAACAAAGGGCCCCAGAAAGCGTCTGGCATCAGAGGGCACGTGTGGAGAGGCACCTGGGAGGAAAAGTGCATTTTGTATTAAATGATTTTTAATGAATGCAATAGTAATCCTTGCAGATGAGCAATAATCATTAAAGTCGATTAAAATGGTAAGACCACATTGCAGTCTGTGTCATCATTGGCTGAACAGCAGAGCTCATTAGACCTCTTTTCTAGCATGGGCCAGATCATAGTCAGCGGTATTTAACAGATTTGTTCTGTACCAAATGTAGAGAGGCCTGGTGCAGTGCTGCTCATTAATATTTTTTAAGACAGTCTAGCTTAGCTTTTTACAGACTGTCAAAAGCTAAAAGCAGTGCCCCAGGGCTCACATAGTCAGCCTGCCTCAGCCCCTGGGAGCAGGACTACAGATGTGCATGCCTGTGCCTGGCTACCTGCAAGTGCTGTCAGTTGGATGCTAGGTGTCCTCCTCGGCACCAAATTGCTAATGGATGTTAAAGGCTTGGTCCCCAAGGTGAACTGTTGGGAGATAAGGTGGAACCCTCAGGAGGTAGGGCCTGGGAAGAAGTGCTTAGTCACTGGCAGTGTGGCCTTGAAGAGCGTTATGGGACCTTGGTCCCTTTTTTCTCTTGTTCTGCTCCTTTGCTATTGAGCAGTTTTGCTCTCTGCCACCTGGCTCCCATCAGGTACAATGATGTGTCACTTCCTCATAGGCCCAAAGCAGAGAGAGAGTGGATCAGGGGCTGAACCCTTTTTCCACAGCTGTGAGCCAAAAACCACTGTGTTCTTATTTGGTTGGTTTTGTAGAGTGTTTTTCATTTCTGTGGTTTTGTTTTGTTTGAGACAGGACCTTACTAAGTAATCCCGGTTGAACTAGAACTCATTGTGAACTTGCTGAAGAGCCTCAGCTGGCCTCAAATTCACCACGCTCCTGCCTCTGCCTCCACATGCTAGGGTTACAGGCCTGTGGCACCACACCCAGTGTTAAGTAAACCTGCTTTCCTTCATACATTATTCCTTCATATCTCATAATGACAGGCTGATGAATATGCTTTGTATATCTGCTCTGTGCCAAGCCTCAGACCTAAGTTCTCTGTCCTTTAAGGAGGTGGCCCTGGAATAAGAGCTTGTGAAATCCTCATTGTCATAGTTCCCTTCTAAGACCTTTTACAACTACATCATTTTCTTAGAGGATGCCCCCAACATGTAAGCTTCAGCCTCATCCCAGACCTATTTCAGACTAAAGATTCATTAATGTCTTCTGAGATAGTGGGCTGTTTTAGTTCGTTCCTGCAATTACAAAATACCTGAGCCACATATTCTACAGTTTGTTTTCTTACTGTGCTCAGGGTGGCAGTGTCCACGATTGAGGCTTCAGCAGATTGGGGTCTGAGGCAGGCTGCTTAGTGCATCCGAGACAATACCTTCCACTGGGTAGAAGGCCAAACAAGGGCGCTCATCCTATTCAGGGAGGCTTTGCCTGTGATTTAGTCACCACCTAAAGGCCACACCCCTTAACACCCTCACGTTGGTGACTAAATTTCAGCTGATACATCTGTAGAAACATTCAGACTACAATGTTCTGCCTATACCTCATTTCATCTTCATACAGAAATAAAATTCATTATATATATATATATATATATATATATATATATATATATATATATACCAATAATCCCAAAACTTTTTTGTGTGTGTGTATATTTTAAGGAAGGGTCTACAGGGCGTTCAGGGTCTCACTATTAGATCAGACTTGTAATGATCTGCCTGTTTACAGCCTCCCAACATCTGGGATTACAAGCACGCACCACCATGCCCAGCCTCAGCCACCATCTCAGCACACCACCATGCCCAGCCTCAATCACCATCTCATCACACCACCATGCCCAGCCTCAAACACCGTCTCAGCGTGCAGCGCAGGCAGGGCTGGCATGCCAGGTGTGGGGATAATCATAAAACTTAACTTGTTCTACAACCAGTTTAGGAATCTAAAACCCAGAGTCCCAACCAAATTACGGTAATCTCAAGGTGTAGGTTCATCTTGAGACAAACTGCTGGTGTGAACCTATGCTACCGAACTATTTCTGTACTCCCAAAATACAGTGATGGGATAAGTATAGGATACACCTCATTCAAAAGGAAGCAGGGTGCTCCCTTGGCAGCATATATACTACAACTGGAATGATATGGAGAAGATTGGCCCGGCCCCTGTGCAAGGATGATACGCAAATTTGTAAAGCGTTCCATAGCTTGAAAAAGGCAGAGTGGAAGAAAGTAACAAGTAACTTGTGACAAGGTAAACATTAAAAGTATAGCTCCAGGATAACTGACTCTGTGTCTTGCCTTATGCACAGCCTGGCGTCTTCAGTTGCAGCACATCCCATGGCTGCCCTAGCATTGCTAGTCCCCCTAGGACCCTAGCGTCTCGCAGCTCCGCCAGGCCCGAGGCCCCTGCGCATGCAGCGCAGTGCAGTGGGGGCAGCCATGCCCGCACACGTGGTGTGCTCTGCTGGTTTAGTCAGTACTGGGTGCAGTCCACAAAGGCTCACCACTCGGGCCTGGAGAAGGACCAGAGCTGCCACCAAAGTTCTTGAATGTGTTCGTGTTGCTATATAAAGGACGTTGGTGGAGCTGGTGAAACTTGAAAGGCATCTGAGGGTGAAATGGTAGGGCTGCTGATTGCGCTGTGGCAATGTGGACCACTTGTTTGTTGGAAATAAACCTGGGTCTAGGGCATGGTGGGTGATCCACAGCGGTTCACTCAGGCCAAGAAAACAGTACATTTGATAAGTCTTGGTAAGTTTGATTATTTCAAAGTTAAAATTTTGTTACGTGAGTATTCTAAGACCAATTATCACAGATTAGCTTACAATTTAAAAAGCAGTTGTTCCCTACTTACCAACATCTTAGACCATACAGTAACAAATGTAAAGCCTTCTGGGTTAGGAAAGGAAAAGAACACAAAACACCAATATTTTAGGGCTGGGGAGACAACACAGTGGCATGCACACCTGACTGGCATGCACAAAGTCCCAGGTTGATCCCTGATACCAAAAAGAAAAGGTGGAGAGGACAGTACTTTAGATGTCTACTCAATACAGTATTTCACTGACAATAAATCCCAACTAAAGAAATACCCTGGATGATTCAGTAAGTAATAGGTCAGGCTTGGTGGCGCATGCTTGTAACCCCAGCACTTGGGAGGCTGAGGCAGCAGAGTGGCTGTGAATTCCAGATTAGCCTGGGCTATCTTAAGTGAATTCAAGGCCATCCTGAACTCATGAGTCACAAGTACAGCCAGGCCGGAGTGCTCCCTGGCAGGGATACTGAACAAACATTTTCTGTGGAGTAAATTAAAAATTTGGAAAATTCTTAACTTCCTCAATTTTCAAAAGAATGTAAAGCAAGAACTGACATCAGGGCTTCCTTGCTAACTGCTTAAATGGGGCACTAATGGGTGATAGCCCATCCATGAGCCAAGCCTGGCCCGTTTCTGCACAGTTCACAAGCTGAGAGTGGTTATTGCATTTGTTAAGTGGCTGAGAAAAAAAACATGACTAAATACTTTGTGACACCAAGATTATATTTAAATCAAATTTCCGTGTCCATAATGGAAGTTTTAGACCCAGTATGTCCATTGACTTATACAGTGTCTATAGCCACTGTTTTGCCACAGTTGCAGAACTAAATAGTCTGGACCAGATGGCCCACAAATCCTAAATGGCTACTACCACTATGGAAGTTTGCTGCCCCAGACACCAAAGTTGTGCTATGTATAAATGCAAAGATGTGTCAGAAGGTATTTGACAAAAAAAAAAAAAAAAACGTTTAGTTATACAGGTCTTGCTTCAACTTGCCCTTGACCACCCAGCAAGGGGAAAAAAAAAAAAAAAAAAAAAAAAAAAAAATCCTTAATTACAATGCATGGAATGCAGAGCTAGATTGGTGAGATGAGCTTTAGGAGGCTTAGATTCAATAGCCTCCAACATCACAAGCTTCACTGGTGGCACACTGCAACTGCAAAACCTTTGACTGTGTATGTATCTGCTTCCTCTTAGTCCAAAGAGAAGTATAATCTTTTCCTTTTTTTTAAATTTTTCTAAACAACATCAACAGGGAGGTGGGTCATGCCCACACACTGTACTCTGTAGAATGATTGTGAGGACAATATGCAATATGTCAACTTTCAAAGAAAAGAAAGGGGAAAAGAAAAAAAAAAAGTAATGTGGATTTAGAAAGGTTAATGTTTAATTGTTTGATCAATCTTATATACCTATATGTATTAATCTAAACTGATCTGATGATGAAAATAT
>PVJA010021766.1:0-35137 GCA_004027025.1 Myocastor coypus
TAAGAGGAAGCAGATACATATACAATCAAAGGTTTTGCAATTGCAGTGTGCCACCAGTGAAGCTTGTGACGTTGGAGGCTATTGAATCTGAGCCTCCTAAAGCTCATCTCACCAATCTAGCTCTGCTTTCCATGCATTGTAATTAAGGATTTTTTTTTTTTCTTGCTGGGTGGTCAAGGGCAAGTCGAAGCAAGACCTGTATAACTGAACATTCATTTTTTTTTTGTATCTTCCAGGGTCAAAACCCCTCAGGATTAAATTTGAGACCATAGACAGTACTTTGTAGAACTGTAGTTAGTGTCAGCCTTCGGGATGAGTCACGGCCATTGCTTGGCCATTTTGCTTTCTGTGAAAGCCTGAAAGAATATTTTTCTCTGGGTGACTCTCCTTAGACGCAATGCAGTTCATTCGTCCCTTTCCTCTGAAGTCCCATAATCTCCTTGACCAGGAAATTTGGGACACCTCTGAGTTATAGGATATTACAGCACAGGTTCTCTTATATCCTGGGTCTTTATTGACCTTGAAGGTCTAGGGCCAAAATATTGGCTATCCTTATAGCCCTTCCTTTTCTCCAATTTTTGGTCTGTTAACTTACATTCTTAACCCTCCAGCAGAAAAGCTCTGTGATACTATTACTCTATAACATAGGTACTGGGCTTATCATCACTGGCTTTCTGAGTATCAAATATCTTTGACTTACCTTGTAAATGATATTTTCTGACCATCATTAATATTCTAATAACTTTCCATACAATGTGATATAAGCAGTTACAGAATTTTGACACAGATATTTGGAAATTCAAGGGAATACAAAATTGTAGCCTGTCAAGAATATGGTTTTTGGCCCAATCTCTTACTTTCAAGCACTACTCTTGAGAGAATGACAGTAACTGAGTTTACACCAGGAGCAGTACATATCAAAAAGACAAGAGTGACATGTACTGCAAACATGGTTTTAGCGTTACATTGTGCCTGGGTCTTTATTGACCTTGAAGGCTAAGGCCAAAATATTGGCTATCCTTGTAGCCCTTCTTTTTCTCCAATTTTTGCTCTGTTAACTTATATTCTTAGCCCTCCAGCAGAAAAGCTTTGTGATACTATTACTCTGTAACATAGGTACTTGAGCTTATCATCACTGGCTTTCTGAGTATCAAATATCTTTGACTTAGCTTGGAAATGATATTTTCTGGCCATCATTGATATTCGAATAACTATCCATACAATGTGATATAAGCAGTTACACAATTTTGACACAGATATTTGGAAATTCAAGGAAATACAAAATTGTACCATTTCAAGAAAATGGTATTTGGCCCAGTCTCTTATTTTCAAGTACTACTCTTGATAGAATGACAGTAACTAAGTTTACACAAGGAGCAGTACATATCAAAAAGAAAAGAGTGACATGTATTCCAAAAATAATTTTAGCGTTACATTGTGCTATAATCAATATGCTGAACCCCTTGAAGGTTCTTAAGACCAATATCTGATTCATCCTGTGTACATCAGTGTATTGTTTTGCTATTAATATGTTTTCTGCTTTATCTGCTTCCAGTCACTTCGTTGTTTAGTCCATAACACATTCAGCTGTGTTATGCCCTTAAGTTCTTGCTTTCTTCTTTAAAGTTCTTATATTAGGGAGACTGTACGATATTTACACATATAGGTCTGGTTTATTACACTAATGAGTATATGTTCAATATACATCCATTTATATATTAAGTCTTCAAACTTATCATTCTTTATGGATGAGTAGTATTCCATTGTACAAAAATACCACATTTTGTTAACCATTCTTCAAATGATGGACATTTTGGTTGTTTCCAATATTTAGCTATTACAAATTGGGCTGCTATAAACATAGGTGCACAGATATCGCTATGGTATGAAGTTTTCAGTTCTTCTGGGAAAATTCCCAGTAGGGGGATAGCTGGATTGAACGGAACTTCCAATTCTAGTTTTGTAAGGATCCTCCACAGTGCTTTCCATAATGGTTACACCAATCTGCATTCCCACCAGCAGTGGAGAAGAGTTCCTTTTCCCCACAGCCTCTCCAGCATTTGTTGCTGGTTGATGTCTTTATGACAGCCATCCTTACTGGGGTGAGGTGGTATCTAAGTGTTGTTTTGATTTGCATTTCACGAATAGCTAGCGATGGGGAGCATTTCTTCATGTATTTGTAGGCTTGCTGTATTTCTTTCTCTGAGAAGTGAGTGTTCATCTCAGATGTCCATTTCTGGATTGGGTCTTTGAATTTGGGACCCTAATGGTTTTTAGTTCTTTGTAGATTCTAGATAGAAGACCTTTGTCTGAGTACTTGTTAGTTAAAATCTTTTCAAAATTTGTGGGTCGTCTTTTCACTTTGTTAGTGATTTCCTTTGACATGCAGAAACTTCTTAGCCGGAAAAGCATCAACAATTGGGACCTCCTCGTTTTATACCTTGTAATTAAGCTTTTCCACTGGGTGATCAAGGGCAAGTTAAAGCAAGACCTGTATAACAAAACATTCATCTTTTGTATCTTCCAAGGTCAAATCCCCTCAGGAATAACTTTAGAACCATATAAAGTGCTTTGTAGAACTGTTGTCAGTGTCAGCCTTTGGGATGAGTCATGGCCATTGTTTGACCAGTTTGCGTTCTGTGAAAACGTGAGAGAATGTTTTGCTCTGGGTGACACTCATTAGATACACTATAGTTCATTTATCCCTTTCCTCTGAGGTTCCATAATCTCCTTAATCTCCTTAACCAGAAAATTTGAGGCATCTCTGAGTTATAGGATATTACAGCACAGGTTCTCTTATGTCCTGAGTCCTTATTGACCTTGAAGGGCTAGGGCAAAAATATTGGCTATCCTAATAGTCCTTCTTTTTCTCCAATTTTTGATCTGTTAACTTACATTCTCAACCCTCCAGCAGAAAAGCTTTGTGATACTATTACTCTATAACATAGGCATTTGAGCTTATTATCACTAACTTTCTGAATATCAAACATCTTTGACTTAGCTTGGAATTGATATTTTCTGACAATCACTGATATTCTAATAACTCTCCATAGAATGTGATATAAGCAGTTACACAATTTTTACGCAGACATTTGGAAATTCAAGGATGTACAAAATTGCAGCCTGTCAAGCCTATGGCATCTGGCCCAGTCTCTTACTCTCAATTAATACTCTTTTTGTTTTCTGTTAATCAACCATTTGCTTGAGAGAGAGTACAAGAGTAACTGAGTTTACATTGGGAGCAGTACACATCAAAAAGACAAGGATTACATGCATTCCAAGCATAGTTTTAGGGTTACATGGTGCTATGATCAACGTGATGAACCTTTTGAAGGTACTTAGGATCAATATCTGATTCAATAGGTGAAATTTAAAAGTGAATATTCTTAGCCAAATAAAAGTAAAACTTTAGACAACTAAATGGTTCATTTTTAAAATGATTGCTTTATGAGGAAATATTTCTTATCACAGAAAGTGTTGATAAAAAGACTAAGTCTGGGGATATGACTTAATAATAGAGAATGTATGTAGTATACTCAAGTTTCTGGAATTAACTTACCAGAAAAAAAGGTTACTTATTACAGGGTAGTATAAAAGTGATGTATCAATTCTAAATCAAATATTGTAGGACTCAAAGTTCCTTCCAAATGAATATTGTATAAGTCTAATTCCTTAGGTCATTGGTAAAATTACATTATTTTCTTTGAAACTCATATCAGCTAACAAAATAATTGAAAGGAATCCATTTGTGTAACAGCTTACCATAGACAAGTTTCAGAATTGAAAATCCTGCAGGGATCATCATGAATATACCATTGTTCTACCTTGGGTTCTCTTTCGATTATATACAGAAAGTTTTTATATAAGAAAGATTTATGCACCTACATTATTTGAATGGCAATGAAACACCCATCCCTGACAAAACAAAACAAAAAAAGTGGAATAAAAATGAAGGACAATATTGTAGTGATAAAAGCAGTTAGAATAGTTATATACTTGGCCTTCTCTTAGTTCAATGAGAAGATAGATTGTACTAATAGTGTTTAGACAAGATATCATTGTCTGTGTCTTATACTCTGAACAACTACTATCAGGACAATATATATTGTATTATTTTAACTGTCCTCCTAACGAGTTTTGAAACTGTCTCATTGCAATTTCTTTATCATTAAATTAATAATATAAAAAGAATTTTTAAAATTAGATACTTGAACATTTACGTAACCATATGCTGTTGGATAAAGTCCAAAACAAATCTGTGTTCTTCAAAAATGAGTTATACACCAATATAGTGATTTGATATTTTCTTTACATTCCGTTGTATCATATAATAAGCTAAATATTGCAAATTAAAAAATAACATATTATTCACAGTTACTTGTTAATATATGTTTAAAAACAATAAAATACATGGGTAGGTTATCATTATGAATTTTTTTGAAGATGTCATTCTTTTGATGAACATAAGTCAGACTCTTGAATTCACATAAATGTGATACATGGATAATATCGATTTCTGAGGATACAATGTTTTTTTTTAATTTTAGGGTTAATTATGATAGTACATAGAAGCATGAAAATTAGATAAAAGAAAAGTGAGGAAGTAATGTACTCTTCTGAAGTATAATTCAGTAAGGTACATTAATAATCCACTAATAAATGTTGAATTGCCACCTTATAAAGTAAATAAAATTTTATACGTAGATGGGTCAATCACAAAAGTTTGAGAACATCCAAAATATAATTAAAATGACTTCAAGTAGTCAAGACAGAAATATGATTTTAATTTACTTAAGAAGAAGCATAATCCCTTTCCCAGGCATCTGCCAAAGATGGTAGAGGCACAGGTCCTAGTACTGGATGGCCAAGGCCATCTCCTGGGCCTGCTAGTCCACAAGGTGGTGGTTGTGTGCTGTGAGGGTATCAACATTTCTGGCAACTTCTACAGAAATAAGTTGAAGTACTTGGCCTTCCTCCATAAGCGGATGAACACCAACCCATCTTGTGGTCCCTACCACTTCTGGACCCCCAGCCACATATTCTGGCAGACTGTGCAAGGGATGCTGCCTCATAAGACCAAGCGAGGCCAGGCTGCTCTGGACCGCCTCAAGGTGTTTGATGGCATCGTACCATACTATGACAAGAAAAAGCAGATGGTAGTTCCTGCTAACCTCAAGGTTGTGCACGTGAAGCCAATGAAGAAGTTTGCCTACTTGTGCCACCTGGTTCATGAGGTTGGCTGAAGTACCAGGCAGTGACAGGCACCCTGGAGGAGAAGAGGAAGGAGAAGGCCAAGAATCAGCGGTTCTCAACTGTGGGTCGCAACCCCCGCAGGGGTGGCC
This sequence comes from Myocastor coypus, assembly GCA_004027025.1. Classification (NCBI taxonomy): domain Eukaryota; kingdom Metazoa; phylum Chordata; class Mammalia; order Rodentia; family Myocastoridae; genus Myocastor; species Myocastor coypus. Next base: position 5,343 of record PVJA010021766.1, read on the forward strand.
TAAAGCCATGGGAAAATGTTATGTATTACATTCCTCATCATAACTGTAGCACAATTACAGTTCTGAAGTAGCCACCAAAATTATTTTTTAGTTTGGGATCACCGCAACATGAGGAACCCTATTGCGGGGTCACGGCCTTAGAAAGGTTGAGAACCACTGCATTACAGAAACAAGTAGATCACGAGGCTACGGAAACAGGCCGAGAATAACGTGGAGAAGAAAATCAGCAATTTCACAGAGGTCCTCATGACCAATGGACTTCTGATCTGAGAGCAATAAAGACCTTCTGCCCCATCCTTGGCCTGGCTTTCTCTCTTCAGCGCCCCTCTGGAATGTGGGGGCACCAGGGAGAGCTGGCTAGGTGCTATAGACTGCCTGTTGCCCCAAGCTGGGAAGGAAGAAAGAACCTTAGTCCCACCCCAAAGTCTTCCTGTGAGGATACTTGGACAGTTTTAAGTCTCACACGATTGATTTCTGACCTCTAGGACCATCTTAGAGAAGGGTATAACTACCAGGTACTTTGCTCACAGTGTTGAAAGACACCGGGTGCCCTGCTGGTGACCCAGTGCCATACTCTGCAGCTGTGGGATGGACAGAGGCACACAGATAAGGCTTTGTAGTCTCAGCCTTCTGTCACCAGAAACAAATAAAATATTGTGAAACCAAAAAAAAAAAAAAAAGAAAAAAGAAGAAGAAGAAGAAGCATAATCAACTGAATTTTATCTCATAACAATCCTGTTTAGCTACAATGAGGTGGGCTGTTATAAATATAGGTACCCATTTATTACTCTACTATTATAGTCTTAACAGTTTTAGGGAGATACCTAGAAGGGTAAGATGTGAGTCAATTTCTATTTTTAATTTTCTAAGGAAGTTCTATACCAATTTTTATAATGATTGAACTAGTTTATATACCCACCAACAATGTAGAAAAAGTTGTTTTTCCCTGCAGCCTCATCATCATTTGTTGTTAGCTGGTACAAGTATGATAACATTCTTTAGAATAAGATGGTATCTCAGCATTACTCAAGTTTGCATTTTTCTAATGGTCAGTGATGAAGAATATTTTTCATGTATTTATTATCATTTTTTCTTCTTCTGAGAAGTGCCTATTCCTTTATTTTGCTCAGTTTTTTTGACCAAGGCTTTTATTTTTCTAGGTATAACTTTTGAGATCTTTGTATAATCCAGATGTCAATTTTCTGTTGAATGAATAGCAGGAAAAATGTTTCTTATATTTTCAGATTGTCTCTTAACTCTGGGGGTTGTTTCCATTGCTGTGCAGGAATTTTTAGTTTGATGTGATCCCACTTGCTGATTCTTGGTGTTGTTTCTTGCATCACTGGATTTCTGTACAGAAAGTTCTTTCCCACTCTTGTGTCTTCAGGAGTTTTAACTACATTATTTTCCAGCAGATTGAATGTTTATGTCTTAATACTTAAATCCTTGATCCATTTTGGATTTAGTTTAGTATTTGTTGAGGTGTGTAGGTCTAGACTTAGTCTCATGTAAGTATATATTTAAGTACACATATATTTCTGTATAATTTTTGTTCCCCTTACCTCTTGTCATCTTTCCCTTTGCCAAAATAACTGATTCTGTTAGCTGCAACATCTTTTTTTTATTCATTTAATTCTTTTTGTGATATTTTGTATAAGAGCAACAGTATGGTGCTTAACTTTCTGTGGCTGCTATACTTTACTTGCTTTCACTCATTGTTGTTTATCTGTCTGTAATACGTCTATTAGTTTTAGTCTAACTTTCCATTCTCCTGTCAAAAAAGTAACTACTTTTAAATCTCTGAGAAAACAAAATTTGTAATAGCCAGATATTTGCCCATAGTGAATTAGTCAAGGTAAATAGAAACTTGTGAAGTAGCCATCATTTTATCAGGACTCTCCCACTTTAAAAAGGAAATTAATTTCAGGACCTTGCACTTGCCAGGCAGGTGGTTGAGCCATATGCCTGGCAGGACTGCATTATAGAAATAAAGTAAAAACCACTAATTTGTTCTATGTCATCTTATTATAATCTTCTCAGTGGCTTATTATATTTCCTACCCTGTCTTGACAATATACTTACTCCAATTATTCAGTAAGCAAAAAATGGCATTTTAACAAATGAATCATGAAGTTCAACTACTGATTCCATTGTCAATCCTTTCCGAAGCTTCTTTTGGAAGCTTAAATAATAGTCAAATTTCTTTTGAACAAATAAAATTTAAAGAAAGGAAAATTAAGCACTTGTAAAAGTGCTAGACTCATTCATATTTTGTTCATTTTTTTCTAACATTTGATACTTAATAATGGAGCAAAAATAGAAAGAAAAATTGAACAACAGACCTATCAGAAGCATTTCCTACTAGTTCACAGCCCGCAATGCCAAATGAGTCATCACAATTGAAGTGGTACCGTATTTTTTATATATTTGGCACAGGGTATACAGGGTGTTCAGGGTCTTAGTACGTAGATCACACTTACAGTGATTCTCCTGTTTTCAGCCTCCCAAAGTGCTAGGATTACAGGCATGTGCCACCATGCCAAGACTCAATTGCTGTCTCAGTGCGCCCAGGTAGCAGGACTGGCAGGGCATACCAGGGATCAAACCTCAGTCACTGCACTGTGCCTAAGTAGGTAAGGTGGTACTCTTAAATTTCCAAATGCCTAAAAATAAGACTGACTTTTACTAACTGTCTTAGTAAGTGTTCTTATTGCTGATACAAACTATCTGACACCCAAAGCTAAAGAAAGCAAATATTTGTGTAACTCACAATTGATAGAGTTTTCCATTCACAGTTCAAGGCAAGGTAGCATGGCTGGAACAATGCAGAAAGCAGGCAGTTATAAGGGACAAGCAACAAACCTCCTTCTGTCCCTCATATCATAGCCAGGTCATCCACTTCAGAGTAAGTAGCATTTACACTCTTAATACTAAAATCAGTTTTTTGATCCCAGTATCACATACTCTCTGTTCTGAAAAGCCTCACCAAGTATTGCATGGGGCCTTGTAGAAACGTCTAAAGGCAAGCCTTAACACATTAAGTGTAATAAATACTACCACCAAGGACCTTGGTGATGAAAATGCTGTTTTATACCATCTTTACTGCAGTACTTATAATACAATAAAAACTAATCTGTTTGGAATGACTTTTTAAGTAAATGAAACTATCCATTTCAGACCCGAGAGCCAGAGGACTAAAATGAATTGCTTCATTCAGTGAATATTGTCTGTGCATGAAAAATTATGTATCTCACTCAAAGGACAATGCTCACATCCTCTATTAATACCCAATGTCTGTATAAATCTTATTACCTTTTCATATGTTTTACACATTTCTTTCTATACATCAGAATACAGGAAGAGATTCTGATCCAGGAATTCACACTATGCAAAAAGCAACAGATGACAGAACAGGAGGAAATAGAGTATAGAAGTGGCTGATATAACCACTTTTTTATATAACCACTTTTTTCTCCTCTGCAAAAGAGAAAAAGATACTACTGTCCTAACATACTTATTACTGGATTGAATAGCTGTGAATATTTAGTGAAATCCAGAAAGTTCCACTGCATTGTAATGTAATGTAGCTTTTATACTAATAACGAGATTCCTACTCATTTGTTAAAAGGGAGACTAAATGAAGATATATTTTTAAGGTGATGGTACACTAAGTCACACATCTGTAAAACACTTCCTAAACTAATATTTAAGCTAGAATTACTAAAGTAATATGCACACTATGTTAAGTAAATTCATTCAATCAGAATACTTCATTTTCAGAGACTTTGAATTAAAATTAAGTATACCATAGTTACTTACACATAGATATATATTTCTAGAGTCACATATTCAATGCAAGAATTTCCAGATAAGAATTCCACAGATCTCTTCAGAAATAAGATGGTAGATTTTGCTCAGTTTTCATCAAATTTTGATTACTATGTCATACATAATGGATGTATCCTTTGTGGTGTATTTGTACATATACATGTCACATATTGACATATTTTAATTCTCTGTTCTTCTTAATTCCGTGTTTCTTGTATTATTTATTTGACAGCAACTTAATAGTTTCTTTAAAAGGAACAATCTATTTTTTTGATATATTTACTGGACCATATATAACAAAATAAAAACTGCACATGATAAATAATTACATTTGACATTTTCTAACATATGTACACCTGAGCAACTGCACAGTCAAAATGATAATCATTTCCATAACTCATAAAATCTGTAGCACTTAATAAAACTTATTTCCATACACATCAGATGAAATAAACACTGAAATTTAATTTGTCACTGTCTGTTACTTTGCATGTTTACATTTGCTTTTATTTTATATAAATGTAATAATAAACTCTGTACTCATTTTCTTATATTTCTCAAAATAATTATAAAGTTATCTCATATTATAGTATTTTTACTAGTTAATCCCTTTTCTTTATGAATGTTATTTTGTGTTTTAACTCTACCATATTTTGTTTATTTATGCATCTGAAGGACATCTGCCTTTTTCTGTGTGCTACTCTTGCAAAAGAAGCTATGGACATTTGTTTAGGTGTGCACAAAAATTTTCCTATTTTTCTCCTCTAAATGTATAGCAATGAAACGGCTTGTTCATTTAGATGTTTACTTAACTTTTTAAAGAGCACACTAAACTATTGTACAAAATAATAATGATGCTTAAATTCCCAATAACAACGTAGATATAGACCTGGAGATTCACTTCTTACCAGTATTTGGTGAGGTAAGACTTTAAAACTCTTGTCATTCTAATAGGTATGTAATGTTACTACACTGAGCTCTTGGATTTATATTTTCCCTAAGGACATATGATCTTAAGTAATTCCTGAAGTTTAATACATAAATGTATTATTGACAATCTATGCATTCAAATGGTGTGCCGACTTTCTTTTACTTTTTGCTAGGGTCTTGCTGTGATGTTTGGGCTGTACTTGGGCTCATTTTTGCAGTCCCTAGGCTAGTTTTGAATTCACAGTGATCCTCTTCTCTCAAGCTCCCCACTTTCTAGGGAGAGTTTATGTGATTAAATTTTCTGATATTTTTCTGAGTGAAAATATTCTTAAAAATGTAATCTGAGCAATATTTTTTCTCATTTATGTCTAGCATTTTAATCTGCTAATAGCGTCTTGAAAGAGAGGATTTAATATTGGTAAAGTATATATTATATTTTTAATTTTTTCCCAGTGTTGTTGATCAAGGTATTTCATATAATAGGAAAGTGTTCTACCTCTGAGCTATACCTGTAATCCTTTCAAACTCTTTGCTTTGATAATTCTCTTAGTGTCATGATGAAGAAATTTTTGGACAACGAAGGTTAGAAAAGTTTCCTCCAAGTCTTATATTTAGGACCACAATGCATTTTAAACTAATTTTTGTGCAAGATATGTTACATGAATTTAATTACTTTTGCACAAATATATCCACTCTTGTTCCGGTGAAGGCAATGTTTTCTAAAGAATATCTTTGTTCATCTCAGTCTTCTTTCTCTGTTGTATGATGCAATCACCTGTCAACAGAATACTTTTTGGTGGTTATGAGGGTGATCTCATTTATTTGCCATCTTTGTAGGACTACTGCCATTCACTATGGAATTCTCACCTTGTTAAAAAGAGTAATTTTGACTATATTTATTTATTTATTTATTTACTGTTCTTGCTTCACAAAGAAAGATTAGTTTTGTTATTGTTGTTCCTTTATATACTGGAATTTTTGCTTACCAAAATTTTTTGCTTTATTGAATACTTTGACAACTTCCAAGTAGAAGAAATATGTTTACTGTAAAATGCTAAAAGTATTAGTAATACTTCATTTAAAACTGTTTATTGGCTTTCATTCCTTTTTATGTATTTAGTACAGGGTCTAATTCGGTCAGGATGGTGCACGCCTTCAATCCCAGAACTTGAGAGGCAGGAGGATCAGTATGAGTTTGAGACCAGCGTGGGCTACAAAAGTGAGCTCAAAGTCAACTTGAACTGCATAGTGAGACCCTGTCCCAAAAGAGACAAAAAAGAGAAAAGTACAAGGTCCACAAGGTCTCACTACACAGATTGGACTCGCAGTGATCCTCCTGTTTTCAGCTTCCCAAGTGCTGGGATTAGAGGCGTGCACCATGATGCCCAGTCTCAGCAATCTGCTATCTCAGCAGGGGTGGGGTTGGAAGTGCATGCCATGGATCTAAGCTAGGTCACTGCGCCTTCTTAAGCAGGCTCTTTAGTCCACTGAGCTCTTAGGCAAGCCCTTGATTTTCATTCTTGATATAATCTACATAGAGAAATTTTCCATTCAAATTTTCCAAGTTGGCCTAACCTCTCAATGTGTAAATGTTATGTTGATTGGTACTGTGTCTTATATTCTCCTTGGATATGACTACTATTGTGTATTCAAAATAAACTAGAATGTAGTACATGATTGAATCATCTGTATTTTCTTACATTAATAAATTAATGAATAGAAACAGTCCTTTGCACATGTACTTTTGTTTCTCAAAGTTTAAGTTTATGTCTCCTTACAATTCAGAAGTTTGTAAGATATGAAATAAGTGGAGAGCATGTAAATGTCCAACTATTTAAGAACAATTCCAAATATAGTAAATGAGAGTGAGAAAATAGGGATAAGTAAAGCTTACTGTGTTTTATCAGTATTTTTTTTCTTTTTTCAGTACTAGGATTAAACTCTGGACCTTGAGCTTGCCAGATAGGCACTTATGGCACTGTGCTATATCCCCAGCTCCTTTATTTTACCTTTTGAACAAACTCCTCAGATGTATTATCATGTATGTTGACACCTAAGTAAAACATATCATGTAATAGACACTATCTCAAACTCTGATATTTGATATGTAAAAAGTCAGATACTACCTGTATGTATTGGCAGATAAGTGGTCAAACACGGAGAGATACAGGAAGATAGATACAAACATGAACACATACATACATAGATACATACATACACACAGATAGATATACTGCATTGCAGTAGTGGTGAATATATGGCATACATGCAGTAGTGAGATGTTCGTTATCATTGCAAAAAAGTTCCCCCATCACTGGTATGTTGCATTATAAATTTAAAAAGAAGTACAAATTACTTACTGAAAGTGCAGAAAAGAGAATTACAACTGACCAGTCTTGGGAAATTAATAGGAATTCTACCAGACGGGAGTGTGGGAAGACAAGCACTGTAGGCCTGGGAAATAATCTTTATACACACTGGACTTTACAAAAAGATTAAGAACATTTCAAAGAAATGAGATAAATTCTGTGAAATAGAATAGCAAAAATATTTATTAAATTGTTGAAAGTGTTCCAAAATTCAGATTTCTTAGACTGTATGTGAGGTAGGATAAGAAAAAATAACAGATAGGAAAGAAGTAAACAAAAATGCTATTTGCAAAGTATATTTTTAATACAAAGACATGTTCAGGACAAAAAACCTAGTCAAAAATTCCTAATGTTCTTAAGGACATAATCAGCCGAGGATGTTTCTTTGCCCCTGTGAATGGGCCCTTCTCACCTATGTGTATATACTATTCCTTTTCACCTGAATAATAGGTCTTTTTTATATATTTAGGGTACAGCTCTTCACCTGTAAAAATATTACAAATAAATGTGCTCTTACTCTTCCCCTGCAGAAGTTATTACTTTTAACTTGTAAATTAAGTCTCCATAGATTCACAATTCTAGATTTCTACTCCCAAATCCCCTATAAACATACTTATCTTAAGGACATAAAGATACTTTTGAGGACCTGCACTATATTTTCTTTGAGTATGTACATCAGAGTCAGCTTAGTAAACCTCTCTAGGCCTTCTAGTGACACAACATGAAAATTATTTTTCTATGATCAAAGTCAGTGATACTGTAGCCTGTCTTGCAGTCAGCAGGAGTCAAGTTTCCTCATTGGTGTGAACGTCCTCAACCTTGTCTAGTGACAAGTGGTAGAACACTTACCTAGTATGGCCAGGTGCAGTGGCATACACCTTTAATGCCAGCACGTGGGAGGCTGAAGCAAGAGAATCATTGAGAGTTCAAGACCAGTTTGGGCTACAAAGCAAGCTCAAGATCAGCCTGAACTACATAGTGACACCCACCCCTAAACAACAAAAGAATAAATGTGAAATTAAGAAAACAAAAAAAGAAAGTGAAATTAAGTGAAGCCTCAAAGAACACTTATCTAGTATGTGAAAGGCCTTTCACTCAGTCTCCCAAGCTACAAAAATTATAGTATTAAAAATAATATGTAGATAAATAAAAGTATACATTCTTATGCATGATTTAAGATATACAAAAGTAGAATTTTTAATAATAACTTTACGATGTCAGTTTTCAAAAGTTCTAGCAGTAACTCTAATATTTAAAATGAGTACACATAAGCTGGGCATATTGGCGCATGGCTATAATCCCAGTAACTTGGAGTCTGAGGCAGAAGGATCTGTGAGAATTCAAAATCAACTTGGACTACAAAAGTGAGTTCAAGGCCAGCTTGAACTGCGGAGCAAGACCCTGTATCAAAAAGACAATTAATTAATTAATTAAAAACTGAGTACACGTAAACATGCCAGATCCACCAGTCCTTATAAAAACCATGTGAAATAATTCACCATTTTGTTACTGGGTTCTGAGAATCTAGGGATGGCTAGAGATTCTTTTCAGGTTCTTCTTGTCCTGAACAAAGAGTTTGACAAAATAAGCTAAAATATCAGCAAAAGTTTATATGTATTAATGGTAGGAAAAGAAATATATTCTGCAGAGTAAGCATGAGACGATTAATAGTAAAAAAAAAAAAGAAAGAAAGATGTAGGTTCAGAAAGATGAGAGCATAGCACTATGAAAGACAATATAGTGGCCAAGAGTATAATAGTTGTCCACTCCTTGGGCTAATGTCAACTCTAGGCCATCCCACCAAAGACCAGTTTGATTTCTTTGAAGAAGAATTGAATATAGCATTTTCTGATTGCTTCCAGGTCCAAGATATTGAAAATTGCCTTTCTTTTATAAAAATTTTATTCATTTTAAAGAAAAAAAAACACAGAACAGCAATAAAACAGTTGCAAAACAGATTAATAAGACAGTTGTAATAATTAATGCATTGCATATTTTGGTCTTCATAGTAGTTATTCAGAGAACAAAATGTAAACATAATAGTTTGTCTAAACATTGGTATGGAAATTTCTTTTCATCGAACTAAGAGAAAGTAGCTATATATCTATCCTAATAATCTTGTACATACCTGTGTATTTTTCCTATAAAATGATCTTTTACTTATACCCCCCCCTTTTTATTGTTTTGTATCAGAGATCTGTTCCATCGCTGTTAGAGAAGCTGTTTTTGGAGAAGTCCTTAAAGAACCTTTTCATACTTGATGCTAGTCCAGGGTAAATCCTGAGGAGATTTGACTGAACTTGTCAGATACTAAAAGTTACATTTTTAGTTATATATGTCTTGCTTTACTTTGGTCTTAACCATCCAACAGAAAAGTTTAACCATAATGTATAAAAAGTAAAGCCATATTAATATGCTGAGTTGTAAAAGGTTCAAGTCAACAGCTACAGAAAATAGCCCATTGTGCTGATAACACAATACTGTTATGGACTATTGGGCTATATTGGGTTATTTTGCTGAATTTAAGCCCCTGTAACATTTGGACTGAAAGTTGCCTTTCTGTGCATTTACTAGATCTCTGAGATTAACAGCTCAGGTACACTTACTCAGTCAGTTCACCACATCCTATATGTAAGTTACATTTTACCCTGAAAGCCATAAATCCCCATAATTACTTATTGTGTGCTGCAGTAATGATAGTCTGAGTCTTCATGTGGAGCTTTCCTGCTGAAAGATGCTAGAGACGCTGCCTAATGGGGATCATGTTCCCTCCAAATACCTGTGTATGTTGTAGTTTACTGCATTGGTTACAACAGTGCCAGAAGATAATGAGAAAATTGTTAGCATCTGCCTATTCAATGGTAGAAAGCTTGGTGAATTTGTGAGAATAACTTTACTATTAGGTTGTATTTATAGTATCCAAATATGAGAAGGAGCAGGTCAGAATTTCCTGCATTCTGAGGAAGGTAAAGTGAGGCAAAGAGGGCAGTTATATAAATTTGTCAAAAGCCTGAGAGCCATAGACCTACCTAGTAAGGTTAGCCATGGTATGAACCTAATTAAAAAAGAGTTCAAATGCAAGTGGTCATTTAACAGTGGTAAGTTAGGGTCACTGGTGACCCCACTTATTTGTATAGAGAGCAATCCTCGAGTGTTGCTTTTAGAAACAAAGCCTTAGATCTTCAAGATATTCACATTACTAGCCTGGATATTTGGGAATATTTATTTTTCATCAGACATTTCAGATTGGGCTGCATTTATCCTAGAAATATAAATCCAGCAATCTAACTCTGAGATCTGTTACTGTAGTAGGTATGGCAAGGATCCCCTCTATTTTAGTTATAAGTGATATGAAAGAGTTCTTTCTTTTTAAATTTGAATTAGCACATGGTCTCCAGGGTAGACACTAGCTGGTCTGCTTGGACCAGAAGATGGCAGGAATTAGTTTCCATGTATTTAAATTTGCTTGTTGTACATAACCCAGATTAATAAGATATGATAAGAGTTATGTGGACTTTTGGTACACTAGCATATGCAAAACGACAAAAGATACTCCACTAACATATCAGAAGATACAAAAGACTTTGCATATAGCAACTGAAATGAATTCATATTAATATAAGTTTGGGTTATATTTTAAATCCCCATAAAAGCTTTTTCCAATAATCAGAGCAAAGATACAGAGCCTCCTGGTAATGTTCTGTAAGAGTTTACTTTAGGGTTTGTTGGTGCTTTTAAACTTTTCATAGAAGAAAAATCAGGGTGTAGGGGCCAGGGAGATAGCTACGTAGCACAAGCACCTGACTGGCAAGTGCAAGGCTGTGAGTTTGAACCCTGGTCCCCCCCAAAGAGAGAGGGCGGGAGACAGACAGACGAAAGAAGGAAAGAAAGAAAGAAAGAAAGAAAGAAAGAAGGAAGGAAGGAAGGAAGGAAGGAAGGAAGGAAGGAAGGAAATCAGGGTGTACCGTATAGATGGTACTTTACTCTAAAACCTCTATCGTTCCTTGAGCTGAGGGGTACATGAAAGACAATTATCTCTCTGAAGGAACTAAGATCATTTAAAATGAGGGATGATTTGTTTTAGAACCATGCTGACTACTTCCACAGCCTTTCTGGACTGGTAGGGAAGCCCTCTGTTTAACCTGTGAAAAGAGCCAGTTAAAATTTGTTTAAATCCCCCATATGGTGAGGTAAGGTAATGTATATTTGTCAGTACTTTTCAGTGTATGACCCTCTCCTCTGTATAGGATCTAACAAAGACGGTGGTTGTTGCAGGCGCAGAGAGGAATTGGACTTGCCTAGCCTCTCGCTGAATGTGAGACCAGTCACTCTTCCACGTCATGAGTCAGAAATAATAGCTACAGGACATATGGAGTCAGACTAGTGTGTGCTTAGTGCACGGCCAATGGCAACAGCCATAATTTTGGCCTCCTTTACTTTAAACCTTTACTTCTATATCTTCATCTACTTTCTCATTGCTGAATACAGAAAAGTTTCTGTCTAGAAGTTGTGACATAGAGATCCAGGGGCTCATTTAAAGTTTTTGTAATTTGTGCTAAGTGTCTAGGGCTGACTGAAAATAAAACATTGTCACAGCACTCAATATCAGTACTTTCAAGATGGATTTAGGATGCTATATTTATGATAAACTTATGCTTATTAACTATGAAATCGCTACTTTTGTTTGTGATTTAATTAATTTTATTAATACATTGTAGATATTCATGATGCTCACATTCATTACAAAGAATTTGCACATATGCATGACATAACTAACTTCTACATTTTCCCCTCTTTCTCTACTATATCTTCACACATCTTTTCTCATCCCTATTTACAAAACCTTTGTTTTGATGTTCTCTTTCTTTTCTCATTTTTTCTTTTCCATTCCTTCTATTCTCTTTTTCTTTTCCCTACTTCTTCCGATTCAAATACTATCTTCATGTTTGATAATATCTAGTACATATTTTGGTGCTTATTTACACTTTTTGTTTCTCATAGCAGAGAAACAATGTGATATTTATAAATGTATTTTTTAATTTATTTCACTTAACAATATGACTTTTTAAAAAATTAATAAAAGTCTATGGTTTTAAAGTACATCCACTTACCTAGAAAGGTCTCAAGTTTCCTTTCTTTACCAGTGAGTACTACAGAACTGTACTAAAGAAAACGCAGTTGTTTTTTTTTTTTAATCAATGAATTGTTTGATGGGTATTTGCTCTGTTTCCAAGATTTAGATATTACAAACTATGCTGCTCAAAATATGGGTGTGCTTTCATCATTTTGTTATGATGTTTTAATTCTTTTGGGAAGGTACCAAAAAAGGGAATATGTAGGTAAAAATAAACATCTAATTTTGGATTTTAGAGGAATCTCCAAACAAATTTCCACAGTGTTTCTCATAGTGTGCCTGCATAGCGACAGTGTACAATGCTTCCTTTAATGCCACAGTCCACCCATCATTTGTTATTGTTTGAATTCTTTTAAGAATAAGAATATTTAAAAAAAAAAACTGCAGTCCGAGAGGTCCAGAAGGAGGTCCAGAAAGTGGGCTACCCATCAACTCTGCTTCTCAAAGGAGTATTATTGAGTAAAGCCATAGGTGAAACAGAACTATAGCGAACAAATAAAATTACTAGTTGCTTAGGTAACACTGTTCCAGTGGCAAATCATAGAATGGATGTGAGGTGGGACAAAACTATGGTAAGCCAATCAATAAGTGCACAAGTATGGTTGCTTGGGTAATATTGATTAAATGGGATCAAATGGGGAAGTAAATCATGTAAAAAAAAACAGATGTGTTCAGATAAGGACTTTCTTGAAAGGTTAAGGAGATGTGATCTTCTACCCCAAGATGTGTGATGCCTATTTTGAATATTTACCACTGCTGTTCATGCCTAAGAAAAGTATATGGGTAAGTAGTCCTTTTTGCTTGAGGCCTGGATTTCAGGAAAAATGCTTGCAGCCATAGCTCTTTCTTTAGTTTTTGGGGACCCACTCTGTCTGACTACTTACAATATTCCCAACTATCTTAGCTGTCGATGATATTCCCTCTTCTGAAGAAATACCCCTATCTGCCATGAGGGAACAAGGGTCGAAGACTAGTCTGGCTACTTCTAGCTGAAGAGGGCTTTTGTTGCGAGTATCAGTCAGAGATAGTCTATCTGAAGGCTCTCAACACGTGTAGAGGATCTTGTCTTGTGTAGAGGTACAGCTTTAAGTATGGAGATAAGGCCACAAAAATAAGAATGCATACACCGAATAATAAATTCAAGTATTTAATGATGAATATAGCCAACAAAAATTTCTGCCAAGAGGAGCTAGCAATAGTTTTCCATAAGAAGTATAAAGAGAAGGTCCATGGAATTTCAGGATCTGATATATTATTAACTTGTAAACTAGTATCTTAAACATCTATTGAAATATTAGCAGAAGGATCAGGAATATACATGCAGCATGCATATTTTATAATTGTACAAGAAGCCTTTTATGATGCTGTTAGAATATCTAATGTTATCAGATTTTTGAGGATGGCTTACCTCATTAATTTTACTTCACCAAGGAGAAAGCGACCAGCTGTAATGTCGTTTAAGGCTCATTGAGTATAGTTCACTAAGGCCTCAGTGTGTTGCATGACATTCTCTAGCCTTATAGAAGGTATAAAGATAGAAACCAAATGGCCATACCAATGGAAAACACTTCTAGACCATTGATGCCATAGTTAGGGCAAGTTTACAGGTTTGTCAATACCTTTGAAATTTCTGCTTATAACCACTCAAATCCCACTACGTACCTTCCTATCAATCCAGGGAATATCCAGAGCCACAAATCGGTCCCACATGACCAGAATGCCACTGGGGTTTCCCATTAAATTGCAGGATGATTCCATCAGTTTATTACAGAACAATCTTGAAAATTTCAAGCTTGCAAATTTGTTGTGTTTGTTTGGGGATGTCGATGCCAAATATTTAATAGAGTTAGATCGATGAGAATAGAAGTGATTTTTTTTGTTCCCTACATAAGGGATCCTGTCTACTAAGATGTCTTGGGGGGGCATACATAAACATCCCTTATCTGAAAATAGCCATTTTGAATTATCTGGTTGTTGGAGCTGAGGATAGGGTCCCTTTACTTAGTAAGGTTCCTACTAGAGACTTTAAAGAAGATTCAGTGGCATTGATGAAAGAAATTCCATTATACCCTGGATCATTAAGAACACAGTTTATAGACCCTCATCTATCTGGTAATGATGAGCCAAACTATTAATCATGGAACCTTTTGCAATTAATCAACATAATCTTATAGTTTATTTTAATTATCTCCTTGGGTATATCCACCAAGGAAGTCCAGATGTACCTGAGAAAGGGAGGAGGCCATATATCCAGTAAGATCTTTACTGTAATGACTGCATTTTCTTGTGTCCATCTTAGGAAGGAATTGCGTTCTTCTTTAGATGGTACAGTGATTACTATAAGGGCTAAGAGTAAAATAGATTACTTATCTGAAAACTTCCTTTGTCTTGAATAAGAATCTTAAGTCTTCTTTGGGTTCAAAGTAGTATTCTGATGATGGTTTCCCACACAGACACAGTCCTTGGTTCCTAGAACTTGAGTTCGGTCTGGTGTGTCAAGGAATCCAAGTTTGCTACCTTGATAGATAATGAAGTTGACAGAATTATGGTGCATGGTCCTTCCGAATTTGGTACTCTATCCAGTTGTCTAGATAGAAGACCTCCAAGTAATGTAGGAGAATGAAATTTGCAACCTTATAGATGTACAAAATGCCAAGTTTGAGTTCTCTAAAATCAAGGAGAAAATTCTAGAGACAGCTGAATTTAAGAGTATGACAACCTGTGGCTCTGGCTCTGGCTTAGGTGCACCACAGTGCATAGCTCCTTCACTGTACTCTTTCTGAGCTGCTTGTCATGGGCACCTGCTTCCAGCATGGAGACTTGCTTCAAGTGGGGAAAGGAACTCAGAACATAAAGAAATTCAAATATGTGAAGCTGATTTCCATGGAAACATTGTCATCCTCTGATCACAGTTGTGACAGTTTTGCTTCTCATAATCTTGCAAACATGAAACCTAAATTCAGGTCAGATATCAGTGAAGAACTAGCAGATTTTTTTTTATGAAGATTCTGATACGGACTAGCTCTGTGGCTTTTCAGAAAGTGAAGTCCAAGATGTGTTAGACCATTATATATTGTTACAGAAACCAAGACCAGATGTCCCTAATGAACTGTCCAGTACTTTTTATGCAGATTCTGATGATGAATCGTTTTGCAGCTTCTCAGAGAGTGACATACAAGATGGAATGAGGCCACAGGCAGTCCATGAGGGCTGCAGGATCCGCAACCAGAGCAGACCCACTGCCCCTCTCCAGGGCAGATCCTCTGGCCCTCTCAGGGTGGCCATGAATTTTCTGGTGAGGGTGCTCAGTGCCAGGGAAGCAGTCAACACAAACCCTATGCTTTCCAGCCCTTGAAAAGTTCTGCCACCAATTCCAACTCAGATTCAGAAGATGAAATCAACATGAACTTTCTGGACAAAGGTCCTTAAGTGTAAATCAAAACAAAGCCATGCTTGCAAAATTCATGTCAGAACTAGGAAGTTTTCCTGGCTCATTCTCTGTAAGACCTTCTCTGCCAGGCCCCAGATAAGTAAGTTCCAAGAAACCTCAGAGGCGAACTTAAGCAAGTGTAGCTTCCAGGAGGAACCGAGTGCAGAGAGCCCAGCCACTGAACAGGTCCAGATCTCAGATCCCCGGGTTCCTTTGCACTCTCCCCACTGACGAGGAAGAGGAGGACGAGGACAAGTACAAGCTCATGAGGCAAAGGAAGGCTTTGGACAACTTGGGTGATGATCTCCCCAGAAGTGCTTGTCCGGGATCTATGATTCTTCAGCATATAATTCGCCTGGTGGAAGAAATCATTAAGGATGAATTGGAGAACATCTGCAGCATCTACTGAGTGAAGATCTATAACCTCGCACTGGGCTCTACTTGTGATCAGTGCCATCAGAAAACTATAAATATGAAAACAAACTGCAGAAACCCAAAGTGCTGGGACATTTGATGCCTGTTCTGTGGCCCCAGCCTTCAAAGTTGCTATGGTGAGAAGGTCAAGGATGCCTTGCTAGACCTGGGCTAGCATGGCCCACTGTGTCAAGGGGTCTATACCTGTAGTTTCTGCTCCAAGTGAGATGGACAGTGTGTGACTCTGGCCCTCATGTATGTAGCCAAGTAGCCTGGCTTTGGGAATGTAGATGCTTACTTGAAGAGTCTGAAGCAGGTCTTTGAAATGCAATATGTGATACCTAGAAGACTGACCTCCCATCTTTGACGTTGTCCACCTTCTAGTTGAAGGTTCCAGTTCTGTTATTGATTGAAACGAGTAAAGAATCATGGTGGTCAGTTTTATTTGACTCTCAGATCAAGTTAATCCCTTTAGACATGTAAGTGCTTCTAGAACTTCACGGACAGCAGTTTGCTAGTGGCACCTTGCCCTCTCGCCACTTCTCTGGTCCTCTGACCCATCTGTCTCCACTCTGTTGCCATGGTTTCCTCCTACCCCTTCAATTTCCAAATTATTTTTATTTCTTAATTTTTTTATATGTGTATGTGGTGCTAGGAATGAAATCCAAAGACTTGTGCTAGCTATGTAAGTACAGACCCACTGCACTATATTCCCAACGGCCAAATTATTTTTGAAGAATGATTGTGTCTCTTTGATTTAATTCCTGTTGAAGAAGCTCTGGAACCTTCCCATCAACTCAAGCACTTAGAAGCATAGAAGTGTTAACTCACTATTCTGTTGAATTCCAGAGATTTCTAGTTTGTTTACACAAAAACAATGAGTATAACTGAGTGCTCTGATTGGCTTTTTAACAGAATCAAGACACCTAAGTCTTAAAACTGTGAGAAAGTTAGGTAATTGGTGCAAAGTGGCCTGTGTTTTTTCTGAAGCCTTTCAGCAGAACTGAGAGGGTGCCACAGTTGTGACTCGATTGCTGAGATTAAGTGGCTCACATAATCATTCAGGAGCTAGTGGACAGGGTCATGCTGTGCTACTTAAAATCTAGAAAAACATTTTGTGAAATTCAGATGATGAAAAGGTTCAGGAATAGGCTGAGAGAAATCCTCATCATAAAAGTTTAGAATCTTGGTATTTATAATTAGTCTGGGTTTTGCAGTGTCTTAAAGTTATCCCTGCCAATTGCTGTGTAGACTACTGAGATTTTAAGCACTTCTATATGAATAAATGCCGTTTCAGGGATGGTACCTTTCAATAGTTAACATGACATCTCTCAGCTTTGTCACTGGATCTGTTTCGTAATCATTCCTACCCCCTTGTATAAAATCAATCTGCAGGGTCCATTGTAACTGTGAAGCTGTTGCTATGCCTCTTGAGGGATACATGATTAGAGCTTCAATCAATAGGTATAAATACAGCTTTTGGTATGCTTTCACAGAAAGATATTTTTTAAATAATAAAAGTTCTGTTCTACCTTGTCTACTTTTTTTAAAATACTGGATCTTACAGTCCTACTCTCTTTTCCTTAGATTTCAATTAAAGATCATTTTTACAGTTACGAAAAAGAGTAGGACAAAATTATTGAGAGAAAAAGATCTCTCTGAGGGCCCGGCAGGATGGCTCAATGGTCTAAAGTGCCTGCTTCGGAAAGCTTGGGCGGCTGCAGGGACTGCGATGCGATCCCCGGCACCACATGCTGCGCCAGCCCTGCCCTCAGAGTGGGCTGAGCCGGCCATAAAAATAAATAAATAAACAAACAAACAAAAGTTCTGAAATAAGAAAAAAAAGTAAAATAAAAATAAAAAAGAAAGACAAAGAATTTTTTAAAAATTAATGAAAAAGAAGAAAAAGATCTCTCTGAGAGGTTTTCACCATTTGGTTCATTTCTTTCTGTAACCAGATAAAATGACTGCATTATTTTAATTTTCATTGGTCAAATGACCAGTGATTTTGAATGTATTTTTTCATATATTTATTTGTCATTTCCCATTTCTTCATTTGAGAAATGTATTAGTTTCAGATGCTAATGTTTAGATTGGGTATATAAATTTGGGTTTTAATATTTTTTGAGTTCTTTGTATGTCCTAGATATTAGTAATTTGAGGAGCACTGGTTAAAAAATTTGTCCTCTCTGTGGGTTGTCTAGTTACACTGATGAGTTCATTTGCTGTGCAAAACTTTATTATTAAAGGGAGATACCAAATGTTGATGCATTATAATATTTCCTGAGCAATTGGATTTTGTTCATAAGTATTTGCCTTCACTTGTGGCATTCAGGGTTCTAAATCTTTAAGTGGTCTTCCCACTTTAAGCAGAGGCTTTCTGTATTAACAGTATTTCTGTATTAATATTTAGATCTTTGATCTATCTAGATTTTAGTTTACTTCATGGTAAGGGACATAGGTTTGGTTTTAGTCTTCAGCCATAAGCAAAGCCAAATTTTTCCAGCACCATTTATTAAAGAGGCTTCCTTACTCCCTCTGAATATGTTTGGAATCTTTGTCAAAGCTAACGTGTCTTAGTAAATCTACTTATTTCTGCATATTCTAATATGTTCCATTGTTTCTCAGGTTTGGAATTTTGCTAGTACTGTAGTATGTTTATCATAGTAGCTATATAGTATAATTTCCAATCAAGGGTTGTGAGACACCCTGCCTTACCTTTGTGGCCCAGAAATATTTTTGGTATTCTAGTTCTTGTTCTAAATGAATTTTCAGAATATTTCTGTACTCCTGTGAGATATGCTAATAATATTTTTATTGAGATTACATAGAACTGTATAATTTGGAAGGCACGACTGTTTTCACTGTGCTGGCTCTTTCTACACAAAACAAGTGTAACTTTCCACTTTCTGATATCCTCTTGGATGTTACTTCTCAGAGTACTGTAGTTTTCAACATAAGGAGCTTTTGCTTACTTTTGTTAAATTGATTCCTAAATATTATTTTTTGATTCCACTGTGAAAGATGTGCTATTCTTAATTTCCCTCTCAATAAACTTGTCATTTGTATACATGAATGCTATTAATTTTTTAGTTTTGATTTTATACCTAGTAGTTGCTGATTTGGTTACTATATCTAGAAGTGTTTGGGTGAAATTTTTGGTTCTTCTATATAGAGGATCATGTAACCTGAAAATAATAATTTACTTTCTTCTTTTTTTCTGCATTTATTTTATAGCTATCTCTTGTCTAGTTGCTTTGGCTAACTTTTAGAGAACTACATTGAATTATGATAATTATGGACATTTTTCTCTTGTTCCTTATTTTACGGGGAGAGTTTTCCGTTTTCAAACATTTTGTATGAGGTTGGCCATTATATGCTCATAGACAGATTTTATCATATTGGGATAAAGACCACCTATTCCAATTTTCTGTATGAATTTTATCATGAATATATGTTGGACTTTGTCAAATGCTTCCTCTGCATTTATTGAGATAATCACATGACTTTTGTCTTTGGCTTTCTTGATATGGTGGTATATATTACACTTATTGACTTGCATATCTTGTGCCATCTTTGTATGCCTGGGATAAATTCTACCTGGTGATGCTGTATAAATTTCTTGATGATTTGCTGTCATTTGTCAGTATTTCCTGGAGATTTTTCAATGTATCTTCACTATGTAAATTGATCTCTAATTCTGTTTTGATTGTATTCTTGTTTTGGTATTGGGATAATATTTGCTTCCAGGAATGATTTGTATATATTATTTCACTTTCCAAATTATTAAAGATTTTGAGGAATCATGGCATTAGATCTTTTCTTTAAATTTCACATAACATTCAATGATGAATCCATTAGGATTTGGAGTTTTCTTTGCTCATGACTTTTAAATTATATTTGTAATTTAATTGACTGATATTGAGTTATTAGGAACTTTTCTATTTTCATTATATTTTATTACCTTTAATAAGAAATTACAATGTGACAATTTCAAAACACGTTAATAGTACATTCACAATAATTGATACAATGCACATTGTTGTTCTCCTTTTAATTATACAGGCGCACGGTGTACACATAATAAATTTTCCAATGGTTATTGGTACAATACATGTCTTCTCTTTGATCTAAGAGAAGATAGTTGTATACATAGTCAAAAGTTCCATAATTGCCCTGTTACTGGTGAAACTGCCAATATTGAAGGTGTTGATTTGAGCTTGTTACAGCTCAGCATACTAAACTACCCTTACGCTTTATGCTTCATGTTTAAACTTTTCTGCTGGGTGGTTAAGGGCAAGTTAAAGCAAGATCTGTATACCAAAACATGTAGTTTTTGTATCTCCTAAGGTTAGTCAAATCCCCTTATGATTTACTTTGGAAGCATGTACAGTGCTTTGTAGAACTGTCATCAGTGCCAGCTGTTTGGGTGAGCCACAGCCATCGCTTGACCAGTTTGCTTTCTGTGAAAGCCTGAAAGAATGTTTTCTCTCTGGGTGACTCTATATACTTATATTCCTTCAATCCCTTTCCTCTGTGGTCCCTTAATCTTGAACAGGATGTTACACCACAGTTTCTGTTCTTTCCTGAGTCCTCGCTGAACTTGAAGGACTAGGGCCAGAATATTGGTTATCCTTGTAGCCCTTTTTTAATCTAATTTTTGGTCTGCAAACATATTAGCCCTCAAGAAGAAAAGTTTAGTGATACCATTATTCTGAAGCATGGGGGCTTGAACTTAATATCGCTATCTTTCTGAATATCAAATATCTTAGACAACTTGGAATTGGTATTTTCCATAAATCATAGATATTCTCATAAATCTTTATGGAATGTGATAAAAGCAGTTATACACTTTTATTCAGATATTTAGAAATATAAGCATGTACCAAATTTTAACCTCTGCATCCTTTGGCATTTTCCCTAGTTTTTTTATTCTCCTTTAATATCCCTTTTTGATTTTCTTGTAAGTCAACCATTTACTTGAGAGACAGTATAACAGTAACTAAAATTACATTACAAGGCGCACACATCCAAAAGGAATGACAGGCATTCCAAGCATAGTTTCAGTGTTATGTATTGCTATCATCAGTGTCAAAAACCTTTTGGCATTTCTTATGACCATTGTCTAATTTATCTTGTGTATATAAGTGTGTAGTTTTGCTCCTGCTGTGTTTCCTCTCTTTTCTGTTTCCAGGCCCTGTGCTGTTTAACCCTTAAATCTTTGATTTCCCTTCAGCTGTGTTATGTCTCTGCATTTTTATTTCTTCTTTTGAGTTCTTACACTAGGGAAACTATACAATATTTACACATGTAGGTCTGGTTTACTTCACATATAAGTATATGTTCAATGTACATCCATATATATATATATATATATATATATATATATATATATATGAAGTCTTCCAACTTATCTTTCTTTATAGCTGAGTAATATTCCATTGTATAAAAATACCATATCTTTTTTAACCATTTTTCAAATGATAGGCATTTTGGTTGTTTTTAAGTTTTGGCTGTTAAGAATTGGTCTGCTATAATCATAGGTGCACAGATATCACTATGGTGTGATGTTTTTAGTTCTTCTGGGAAAACTCCCAGAAGGGGGATAGCTGGATTGAATGGGATTTCCAGGTCTAGCTTTTTTTTGTAAGGAAAATGTCTCATATTATAATATTTTTCATGCCCACTAAAATAGCAGAGGAAAAATAAAAGATAATTTTACTATATAATGAAACATCAAAATTTTCAAAAGAACGTCATTAGGGTTTGTGTCTAGATCTGCACACAAAGTCTCATGTGGTCATATGGTTATTTTGTTGAATGAATCTAGAGTGTGTTATGTTAAATTTAAGCATATAAATGCTATACCTCCCCTAGAGTAGGCAGCCTGCATGTAGCATAAGAAAGAATCACATCTTCACCTTCTTGTTGGTCTTACTGTCTTCCACTTCTATGAAATGTGGTCCTGTGCTCAGCCACCTTGCCTTGTAGCCAAGTGATTATGGATTGAAAACTCTACTATCTGCGAGTTAAATGAACCTATCACTCATTAGCTTTGGATGTTTGGTATTTTTTTATTGCCATAACTATTTAGCACACAAATGAAAGGCAAATATATGGCTGGTACAGGAATCCTGCATAGCTTAGATGCTTTCAGTCCAGTGTGGAAAAAACTGACTTCTATAAAATATATAAAATCCAATTTTCCAGTGTGTTCTCAGTAAACTAAGAGTTTAGCATACTTTTTAAAATATTTTAATATTTTTTGTTAATTTTAGTAAGAAATTACAATATGATAGTTTCAAAACACGTACATTCACAATAATTTGCACATTGCATATTATTGTCCTCATAGTAGTTATAAACTCTAGATTTTAAGGAGTCTCCATACTGCTTTCCATAATGACTGCACCAGTCTGTCGTCAAACCAGCAGCGCAGAAGGGTGGTTCCTTTTTTCCCACGGCCTCTTCAACATTTGTTGTTGCTTTATTTCTTTATGATAGCCATTCTTTCTGGGGTGAGGTGGTATCTAAGTGTTGTTTTAATTTGCATTTCATGAATGGCTAGTGATGTGGAGCATTTCTTCATGCATTTGTAATCTTGCTGTATTTCTTTCTCTGAGAAGTGTGTGTTCATCTCAGATGCCCATTTCTGGATTGAGCTTTTGAATTTAGTGGGCCTAATGGTTTTTAGTTCTTTATAAATTTTAGATAGAAGACCTTCGTCTGAATGATTATTAGTTAAAATCTTTACAAAATTTGTGGGTTTTCTTTTCACTCTATTTGTAATTTCTTTTGAGGTGAAAAAATTTCTTCGGTGCATGAGGTCCCAGATGTTAATTCTTTCAAGTGTCAAACCTGCATTTTGATTTTTGTCCATGAATTCTTTGCCTACCCCAATGTTTTCAAGATTTCCTCCCACTTTCTCTTCCAGGAGATTTAATGTTTCACTTTTAATATTTAGATCTTTAATCCATTTCAACTTTAGTTTAGTATATGGTGATAGACTTTGGTCAAGTTTTAGTTTTCAGCATGTAGAGAACCAGTTTTTACAGGACCATTTTTTAAAGAGGCTATCTTTCCTCCAGTAAACATATTTGGCCCCTTTATTAAAAAAATAAGTTGGCTCAGTGTGTTTGTATCTGCTTCTGTATCTTCTAATCTATTCCAGTGATCCTTAGGTCTATGTTTTGTGAATACCATGCTGATTTTATCACTGTAGCTTTGTAGTATAATCATAGGTCAGGGATTGTAATGCCTCCTGCCTTACCTTTTTTGCCCAGGATTATCTTTGCAATTCTGGGTCATTTTTGGTTCCAAATAAATTTTAGTAATTATTTCTCCAGGTCTGTGAGGTATATTGATGGTATTTTGGCAAGAATTGCATTAAATCTCTATAACAATTTAGGGAGTATGGCCATCTTCACAGTGTTGGTTCTTCCTATCCAGGAGCAGGGAATATCTTTCCATTTTCTGAAATCCTCTAGGATGTTACTGGTAAGTTGGTCAGTGGAGGCAGATTTCTATATCTTCTTCAGTCAGCTTTGGAAATTCATTTCACATTATAAGAAAGATTATTACAGTAGTCACTGATTATCATTCTTATATGTAACTTTATTTCCAAGAGTGAAAACAAGAGCAAGAAAAACAAAAGCAAAGACAGAAACAGGGCAACATACAACAATACAAGTAATAGATTTTCAAAACAAGAATATCTGGCCAACAGTGATTGATATATTATCTTTTTTCATCAGGAAATTTGTTATTAAGATTAAAAGATATATTTACACACGATGGGAAAGAAAAATTGAAAAGCATAACAGACACAATTAAATGGAAAGAATCAGAACATAAGAATTTAACAAGTGATGGGTATGGTAGAGCATACCTGTAACCCAGCACTTGGTAGGCTGAAGCAGGAGGATTGGTGTGTGTTCAAGACAAGCCTGGGCTACAAAGATGCATTCAAGACACTGTCTCAAAAACACCAAAAGAAAAAGAAAGAGAGAGAGAGAGAGAGAGAGAGAGAGAGAGAGAGAGAATGAAAGAAAGAGAAAACAGAAGGATTTAACAACTAAGACAGAAAAAGGAGAAAAGCGAGGAAAAAGGTAGCATAAAAATAATACATGTATATATACAAGATGGGTAAGGCAATAGTTCTAAGAATTTCCATCAGATTTTTTAAAATAGAAGATAATGAGTAGAATTCTCACTTTGATGATCTTTACATTTTCTGCAGTATTTGTTGTGAGTTTACCCTTTTGATTGTTAGTTGTGTGGATTTTTGTGTTATATTTCCTTTTTTGATCTGGTTGTCCAAGGATTAATTGATTTTATTTACTCTTTCAAATAATACTTTGGTTCATTTGTTATTTATATTGTTTTTTCAGTCGGTCTCCCTTGCAATATTTTTGCTCTGATCTGTATAATTTCTTCCTTTTAGGTTTGACTTATTCTTCTTTGGTAGAAGCTTGAGATTTAACATTAGAGTTTTTTTAGCTTGTTCTTGTTTCTTAACATAGGAATTCAGTGCTATAAATTGCCAGTGTAGTACAGCTTTCATTGTATAAGGTCCCTTATATTTTATCAGCATCATCATTTAATTATTGGTACTATTTAGTTTCATCTGTGATCCACTATTTGTTCAGGGAGTGTTATTTAATTTTCATGGCTTCATGTGATTTTGTAATTTGTTTTGCAGCTGATTTCCAATTTCACTTTACTGCTGTCTGATAATACATACAGGACAATTTCAATTTATTTTCATCTACTTAAGTGCTTTCTACGAGTTAGTATGTGATCTGTTTTGGAGCAAGTCAGTACATCTGGCAAGGTTGTCATATGGTAAGGCCTTTTGGGGTACTTGAAAAAAACTTTCTTTAAGTATTATGGCCAACTCAGTCTGCCATGCGTGGAGGCCTGACACAGCATGTGGTGCTGAGGGTCCAACTGCAGTCCCTGTGGTTAGATAAGCTTGACTAAATAGGCAATTTATATATCTGAGCTATCTCACTGGCCCCTTTTGGGGTACATTTAGTGGTATTAATTATTTCTTTTTAAAATTAATTTTAATACAAAATAACAATGAGGTGGTTTCAAAACACATTAGAAGGACAAACATAATATAATAATTAATACAGTGCATATTATTGTCTTCACAGTAGTTGTTTAGAGAACAAGATGCAGACATGATATCTTTCTAAATACTGTTGGTATCAATACTTTTCTCATTTTTCTCTCTCACTAAGAGAAAGTAGTTGTTTACATAGTCTAATATCCCATAATACTGTTGGGTTATCAGCAAAACTGGCAATGTTGGAAGCTGTTGACTTGAGCCTTTTACAGTTTAGCATATTAATCTGGCCTTGCTTTTGATGCCTTGTGGTTAAACTGTTCTGCTGTGTGACCAAGTGAAAGCAAGACCTAGTGAAAGCAAGACCTATATAACAAAACATGTAATTTTTGTATCTGACAAGGTCAGTCAAATACCCTCAGGATTTACCTTGAAACCAAGTTTTGTAGGACTATGATTAGTGTCATCCATCTGGATGTGTCATGGCCATTGCTTGACCAGTTTGTACTCTGTGAGAGTCCGAGAGTATGTTTTCTCTTGAAGTGAATATCCTTAGGCACATTATATATCATTGATCCCTTTCCTCTGTGGCGCCATAATCTCATTGAATAGAAAATCTGGTACAACAACAACAAAAAAAAAGGTCATGCCCACACACTGTACTCTGTAGAACTATTGTGAGGGCAATATGCAATGTGTCAACTGCTAAAAAAAAGAAAGGGGAAAAGAAAAAAATAATGTGTATTGTGTTAATGTTTAATTGTTTGATCAATCTTATATACCTATGTCTACTAATCTAAACTGATCTGATGATGAAAATATGTAACATAACCATTGTAAAATTTAAATAATAGTAATAAATAAATACAAAATCTGGTACACTACAGAGTTACAGGATGTTACAGCACAGGTTGTCTTTCTCTTTTTATGAGCAGAACATATTTATTGTGGGAAAGAAGGCTCCTGTGCAAGAGAAGGTCAGGAGTCGCCCCCCCCTCCACTGAGTCGGTGGTTCCCAGCAAGTTGTCTCTTCTAGGGACTTCTATAGAGGAAAACCGTGTTACGAGGTGGGTCTAAGGTGAAAACCATGGAAACTCGTTTGAGTGAGCATAAGGTGGGACAAAACTATGATTAACCCATGAGATTATAATCACCATCGCTCAGATAACATTGATTAAATTCAATACCGAATGGGAGAGTAAGTTATATCTGAGTTTTTGTTTATTTGTAAATATTTCCTAATTTCTTCTCTGACCCACTGGTTATTTAGGAAGCTATTATTTAATTTCCACATGTTTATGGTGTTTTGTGATTTCTTTCTTCAATAATTTTCAGTTTCATTGCACTATGATCAGATAGTACACATGGAAAAAAATTAATTTTTTGCATTTAATTAAGTATACTCTGTGTGCTGCTATATTGTCTATTTTGGAGAATGTCCCATATGTAGCTGAGAAGAATGTGTATTCTGTTGTTGCTCTGTGAAGGTCTACTAAATCCACTTGTTCACAAGTTTGGTTTCGTTCAATTATTTCTTTGTTGATTTTTTTGCCTACTGGATTTATGTCTTTTTTAAAGCCATTATGATTTGTGTCTAGTTGTTCGCCCAAAGCCTCATGAAATCATGGGGCCGGGACCTCTAGAACTTGAGACTTGTCTCATCATGCACTGGGATTATATATTTTAGTACTTAAGAAATCATGGTTCTGAATACTACTGGGATTATAGGTGTGACCTGAGGCTGGTAGGTAGAGAATCTGAGCAAGACAGGCACTCTGTGTTGCTCTCTGCTCCTCTGTTGGTCGGTTGCTTTTGCCACCATGTTGTTGCTGTCCCACCGCCATGAACTGCTGCTGTCTACCATGTGCCATTCAGCCTGGGAGCCGGCCGAATATGGACTGAAACCTCCAGTAACTGTGGGCTAAATAAAACTTTCCTTCATTCATTTTGGGTGTCAAGTATTTGTCCCAGCAACGAGAGAAGAGTACCTAAGACAGAAATGGTGTAATAAAGTCCTCCATTACGATTATGTCATTGGTCATTTACTTTTTCATGTATGTTAAAAATTATCTATTTTCATGCCTAGAACTCAAAACCTATCTAGTTCAAAATGTGCAGACTGCAAATATACTTTTCTGGTGCTGCATTGCCCATGCAGCAATCTGGAAAGAAAAATGTTTGTTCATTAATAGGCAATCATCACTAAAGCACAAGTGTAGTGTTGTAAAACTTCTAGAGGCAATCATCTTAACCAAGCAGAACACTATCATTCATTTAAATACATAAAACAGACATGGCTAAACTCTCTTTAGGAAATTGGAAGGCTTATGCAGGTACACAAAGGACATCTCTTAGCTCCCTAAGACCATGTCTTTATTCTCATTTCTTGAGGACTAGAATACCCAGTCTATATCCTGCAGTGTATATGGTCTTTAGAACAAGGGGAAATCAAAAACAGAGATGGACTATTATGAAAACAAAATGGTTCTTGATCAAATTACACAGGGGAAAGCTATAAAGAGCTTTTCATAATTATTTTGACATGGAAAAATTTTCTAAATTGAAAATGACCCCTTGTTTTTTTTTTTCTTTTTTTTTTTCTGTATTTGGGACAGGGTCTACAGGGTCTCACTATATAGATTAGATTCAATGGTTCTCCTGCTTGGAGTCTCCCAAGTGATCAGATTACAGGTGAGTGCCACCATGCTCAGTCTCAGTCACTGTCTCAATTTGCTCCAAGGGTGGGACTGACATGGCACACTGAGGATAGAAATTTGGCCACTGGGCTCTGCGTAAACAGGCACTTTATTTTTTAGGCAAATAAGTGGTATCACTTTACTGTTTGTGTTTCCCATATTCCCAGGCCTGTTTTAAACAGTATCGAGACTTTGGAACCTTATGTATTCTTTATGTTTCTCCACATTTTATAATTACACATGACAATCCAAGCAATAAGAGAGCTTATTACAGTGAATAACAGAAGTAATCAGAGAACTATCAGGATATTTTATTGCTATGGAAGTTCAGATGAGATTTTGTGAACACATCCCATGAACCAAGTTGTGCTGTCAGCCTTTCATGTTGCATGACAGATTGGCTTCCAGGAACAGTACCATAAAACCAGTACCTGGACCTGTTTAGCAATGGTTTCAAGTGGAAAGTCAGTCCTCACTACGTCAATGTTTGACACCAGAATGGAGTCCTATGAGGAATGGCATCAGAAGGGTACCTGTACTCCTGGATACATGTGCTCCAGTACATCCAGCTCATTGGCAATCCCAGTGCTGAAGTGGTCAGAAGAGGACTGAAGATTATGAGCAGCAGGGTTGGCACGTTAGTCTGCTGAGCTATCAGGCTGGCAACCCCTTGAATTTTTATAATAGGACTGGTAGTCACTTCCTTTGTTAGAACCTAAGCGAAAGAAAGGGACATAAAGTGAAAGTAGGTACAAGTTAGACTTTAGCCATATGCAACCATGTAGGTGAATTAAAGTAGCATTAGTCCTAATCAATACTTTCACTAGCCAAACTGAGGCATTATTTACCCATTACATAAAGGCTACATAAACAGTCAAGTTGCTCCTCAAAGTAACCATCTCTCAGGTCAGACAAGGGGAATCCTTTCAGAGTGATAATGTCTTTGATTTACATTTTAAATAACTCAAGGGATAGCAAAGGCTTTAGGAATAAAGTACCATCTCCATTCTACATGGAGAACTCAATCTTCTGGAAAGGCCAAAATAGCTGACCAAAACCTACAATAAGCTGTGACAAAAATTTGACAAAAGTTTCTGAATCTTGACTCTATTATTAATATCTCTCATGAGGTTTTGAAACAACCTTCAAAACTGGATGAAATATTAGCACATATAATGTGTTACTTTGGAAGCTTGTTCTTTGTTATATTTGGTAGATTCAATGAGCCCAAGACTTATAGTATCATATTAAAATAAGCCAAGTACAATTAGCTATTTAACTGTATATGAGTAAATTTCTGACATCTCCTGGTCAAGGGAAACATCAAATGTTTGCTCTGTAAACCAAGTGCTCATAAAAACTTGAAATGAAGGGACTCCCACAGATAAACTGAAACCTAAATAAGAGAGCCTCTTTAAGTGATCCTTCCCATACCAACTGTAGTAAAAGTAGCGGAGATACTCACCTGGATACAGCTTTCTAGGATGAACCCAGCTTAATTTGAGCTGTCTGCACAAAAAGACCACACAGAAAAAATTTATTCTCTGAATCTCTAGAATATCTGAGTTCCCCTTTAAACTGTGGGACACTAGTATTGCTTCAACTGCAGACAAGTTGAGTCACAAATGTCCTTGATTCACCATAGCTTAAATGGGTACTTGTATTAAGATTCTTCTTTCTTTACTTTTTTTTTTTAATTTTTATTTTATTTATTATTTTTATTCTTGTTTCAGAACCTTTGTTTGTTTATTCATTCATTTTTATGGCTGGCTCAGCCCGTCCCGAGGTCAGGGCTGGCACAGCATGTGGTGCCGGGGATCGAACCGCAGTCCCTGAAGCTGCCCAAGCTTCCCCAAGCAGGCGCTTTAGACCACTGAGCCATCCCACCGGGCCCTTTTTTTTTTTTTTTTTTTTTTTTTTT
>PVJA010021767.1:0-35069 GCA_004027025.1 Myocastor coypus
ATCCTCCTGCCTCAGTCTCCTGAGTACTGGGATTACAGGTGTGCGCCACCACGCCCGGCTCCCACAGTTCTTACTGTAAGCACCAACAGCTATCTGCTTGGAGAGATTTGTGTCATCAAAAGTCAGTCCTGCTGGATGGATAGATCTGAAGGGGCATTAGAATCCCTAGGGAACACCCCTCAGCTGGTCATGTGCTAAAGTTAGTGAGCAAATAGCTTATCACCCCTGAATCATTCTATCTGTGAAGAGTTGGATGTCCAGAGGACTAAGCAAGGGAGCCTACAGTAGCAGTAATCTGCTCACCACTGTGCCCAGGAGTGCCCACCTTCTCTTCTGTGCCTCATGGTCCCAGTGCAGCTTTTAAATAATTGGCAGTGGTTCATATCCAAATTCTAGTCTGAGGTTTGCTTCTGGAGAAATGCAAAGTAAGGCAATGATTAGAATTCATATAGCACTTACTATTTGCTACTTGCTGTTCTAAGCACTTTTAGTACCTCTTAAAATTCACATAAAAGCCCTATGGAATAAGCAAAATTATTTTCTTCTGTTTCACAAAGGAAGATCTGGAAATGAGAAACCTTTAAATAATTTGCTTATAGCCACGCAGCTTATAAGTGTAGGAACCAGAATTTGAACCATAGTCTGACTCTATCATCCGTGCATTTATGAAAGTTCTGTGTTGCTCAGTAGAATAGTTACTAACCACACACAGCTACTTCTAAATTTTTATTTATTTATTTTTATTTGGTACAGTGTGTCACTACGTGGCTTGGATTCATGGTGATCTTCCTGTGTCAGCCTCTGTAGCACTGGGATTATAGGCACACATCACCATGTCCGGTTTTGGGCTCACACAGTGTGCCTGGAGATTCGGGGCCAGCATGGCATGGATACGAGGGATCAAAATTGGGACCTTACATTTGCCAGGCAGTTGCTTAGACTTCCAAGCTTTCTCCCCAGCCCTGAAGCTACTTTTAGATTAATCAAAACTAAATAAAATGAAAAAAGTGGCTCTGAAATGACCTAGCTGTAGCTCACAAGCTCAAGCGTTACATGTAGCTAGTGACATTTATATTGGACCATGCTGATAGAGAATATTTCCATGATTGATTCAACTAGGCTGCACTTTGTGAGGCTGGCGTAGCATGTGGTGCTGGGGATTGAACCCCATCCTTGAGTCTGTCTAAGGTTTCCTAAGCAGGTGCTTTAGACCACAGAGCCATTTCTCTGGCCCCAGGCTGCACTTTTATGCAATAAGTACTTCCTCTTTTAAACCTACTGTCTGTATCAAAGTTCTATAGAATTTACACAAATGCAGAAAGGAACCATAGAAATACTCATCTGTCTGCAAATATCCTTCATTATAGGAACTCATTGAGAGCTGGAAGAGGAAGGAAATGCTTCTTTGTATTGATTTTAAATCAATATATTAGGGCTTTTTACTTAGAGAAGAGACATTCAAACTGTTCCTTGAACTCTTCTTACTCCTGTTTTGCTCCACCCACTGCTACTGAATGTGCTTCTGTGGTTATCTCAATGGCACTGTATTAGAAAGTGAAAGGTCAAGCAAGTTGGGTCTAGGCCTAGCTGCAGATGCATTAATAATAATGATAAGGGACCATTTAAAGTCAAAATCAGGATCTTGGGCTAGGGAGAGAGCTCAGTGGTCTAAACACTTGCCTGGTAAGCACAAAGAGCTGGGTTTGATCCTGGGTACTGCATTCCAGACTGGCCCTGCAACTCCACATGCACTGTGCAGGCCACCGAAACCAGGCATGCTAGTCTATGCCTGTAATCTCATTGATGAGTTGGGAGGGTTACTATGAGTCTAAGCTGTGTAGTGAGACCCTGTACCAAATAAGTAAAGAAAATATTTATAAACAGGATCTTGAGATCCTATGAGGAAGATGTGAAAAGCTCAAAAGCACAAATAACTTTGGGTGAAACTCAAAAGCACAGCACCTGGGGTCTACAGATGTGGAGCCCAAAGGCAGGGACACCTCTGCTGCTTACTGAAGACACAGAGCTATGAGTGACATTCTGTTCTCTGTGAAGGATGCTCTGAGTCATCCAGAGAAGGTTAAGAGGAGAATGTAGTGCATTTAAAGAGTTTCCATCTATAATGGCTTTTCAAAGGTGTATTTTTCATTTAAAATGTTTCAGTTACCTGGGAATTTACCTCAGCAGAAAGTCCTATTGAGAGCACTGAATGGAGATTTTACTCTAATGAGCCTGGCAAGGAAGTCTTAAGGACTGTATTTTCTCCTTCTTTGCAGCACAAAACAATGCTGTCGGACAGGGAGAGTCAGTTGGGTTCTTGTGAGTCTGAGCCAGAGGAAATTTTGATCACCTCAAAGGAACCTTACCTGAGTAATTCCTGACATCACTTCACTGCTGCTGTCCACCGCTCAGAGTGACTGGCTTGGGTCTGCGCCACCAAGCTTTTCTCATTCTTTGGCAGGCACAAACAATTCTAAAAATATTCTCTAGAAGGAACTTCTGCAGTTTTGATATTGGCATCTCTGCTTCTTTTTCTAATGAACTCGAGGCAAATGACTGCACAGCCAGGGTGACAAAGCTATCTGCCTGAAGGAAGAGGTGTGTCCCTTTTATATGGGTGGGAAAGAAGGCAGGAGGGCAGACTTAGTAAGTGATTAAAAACCGTGATTTAGAAGTTTTCTGGCAGTCTTGTATCTCAACGAGCGATGTCCTTGAAGTGTCTCATTAATTTTTGAGTGTTCACAGATCTTTGAGAAAAGATTCCTAAAATTCATCTGGAACCAGAAGGGACCCAGAATAGCAAAAGCAATCTTCAGCAACAAAGGAAAAACAGGAGGTATCACAATCCCTGACCTGAAATTATACTACAAAGCTACTATGATAAAATCAGCATTGTACTACATTAAAACAGATCTGAGAATCAATGGAACAGATTAGAAGATGCAGACACAACTAAAAACACACTCAGCCACCTTATCTTTGACAAACAGGCTAAACACTTTTGCTGAAAGAACATAACCTCTTTAATAAATGGTGCTGGACAAACTAGCTCTCCACAAAGGCCAAAGCTAGATCCATGTATATCACCATGCATTAAACTACAGTTGAAATGGATTAAAGATTTAAATATTAAAACAAAAATACAAAATCTTCTGGAGGAAAAAGTAGGTAGAAATCTTAAAGACATAGGGGTAGGTAGAGAGTTCATGAACAAAAAACAAGCAGCATGGGAAATATTTCAAAGAGTCAACAACTGGGATCCCATCTTTTTAAGAAGTTTTTTTGCACATCAAAAGAAATCACCAACAGAGCAAAGAGAAAACACATGAACTGGGAAAAAATTATAACCAGCTGTCTCTATGACAAAGGCCTTCTTATCTAGAACACATAGTGAACTTTTAAAAAATCAGGCTTCTAAATTCAAAGACCCAGTCTAAAAATGGGCATCTGAGATGAATGTACACATTTCAGATGAAGAAACACAAATGAAAATTAAATATATTTTAAAAATATTCAACATCAAAAAAATATTCAACATCATTAGTCATTTGAGAAACACAAATTTAAACAACACTGAGATTCTATTGTAAGCCCAAAGAATGGCTAATATCAAGAAGCCAGGGGCCCGGCAGGATGGCTCAGTGGTCTAAAGCACCTGCTTAGGAAAGCTTAGGTGGCTGCGGGGACCGCGGTTCAATCCCCGGCACCACATACTGTGCCAGCCCTGCCCTCAGGGCAGGCTGAGCCGGCCATAAAAATAAATAAATAAACAAACAAAAGTTCTGACACAAGAAAAAAAAAAAAAAAAAAGTCAACCTATAACAAATGCTGCAAGGGCTGTGGGAAAAAAGTAACCTTTCTTCCCTACTGGTGGTAGTGTAGACTGGTATAAACACTATGGAAATCAGCGTGGAGGTTTCTCTAAAAACTAGAATTGAACGTCCCATTCAAACCAGCTAATCTTGGAAACAAAACAAATGTCTACCAACTGAGGAATGGATAAAGAAGAGGTATATTTACACAATGGAGTATTATTCAGCTATAAAAAGGATATATTTGAGGCTTTTATTGATAAATGGATGCAACTAAAGACCATAACTTTAAGTGAAATAAATCAGACCTACATGTGTAAACGTCATATTGTTTTGCTAGTGTAATAACCTGAATGTAAATAAAATCTGAAAGAATACAATAGATAACTGTGAAAAGGGAACAAATTTGTTCAAAAGGAAGGAATTGCTGGACAGTTGACTTTTAGCTTCCCTCCTTATTCATCAGTTTATATTTCATTTCAACTGTTAGCCTGCTGTCCCTTACAGGCACCCAGAGGGTTCTGGGTAAACAAGAAACCTTAAGAAAAGACTTATAGCTACTGTTAGTTTAGTAGGGTTCTCCCCTGCAAAGGACAACGTCTTCTTTTTTTAATCATTTTACATTCAGACTTGGATTTGTGCAGCCTGCCTTCCCTCCTCTTCTCATTAGCACTTCATTGCTGCCCTCTTAAATATAAATGAGTGACCAATGAGAAGCAGAAATGTGGGGATTGCCTCTCCTGTGAAAGAAGAGAACAAATAACCTATGTTAACTAGCCTTAGAGTTAGAAGGTGCTGTACACACTGAATAAAGACAAGAAATACAAAAATAGCACTCAAGGAATAAAATAAAAACTCTTGCAAATTAAAAATGTGAAAGAATAATTTTAGGAACCTAACTTTGGAAGAAAGCCTCTCAGAAAGCTGAAAAAGAACAAAATAAAAACATAAAATTGTTGAAGAAATAGAGAAGAAAATTTCCCTGCATGGAAAGATGTAACATTTCAGATTTTAAGCAGTACCTCAGCACTGAAAAACAATAAGTAAAAACACTTCTCATCAAGGGATATTTTCACTAAGTTTGATGAGAAGAGAGACCTAGAGATTTTATAACAAAAACAATGAAAGAGAAACAGGAAGAATGAATGAATTGAGGAATCTTTTAAAATTCAGGGTGAGGATAATTTTTGATCTAAAAATCTTCCCATAAAAACTGTCCTTAACATAATGGCAAAAATATTTCACAAATGTAGGAAGGATATAATCAGGAAGAACCAGTGAAGATACAAGAAAACAAATAAATGGTAGGAAGAAAACCAAACAAATAAAAAGAGAGAATGATAGCTCAAAATAAAACAGATATGCAAGGAAATATACTCAAAATACTCTGTCTGGCTCAAGTTAAGATCAGCATGTATATGGTCTTAACGGTATCAATGTTTTGAAGAAACAGATGAGAAAATATAATCACAATAGGAATACTTTGGATTTTAGGGCTTTGGGGGAGAAGAATTGATAACTAGGACTCATGTTAAGTCTACTTCTGAAATATCAGCACCAGGAAGGCAGAGTTTTTGTTTTATTTTCTGTGAATTCTTAGTGTTCTAGAACAATGCCTGATAAGTAAATAGTAGGTCTTCAGTGGATCCATGTTGAATGATTGAAACTTTCTCTTGTGGAATATTTATTCTGGGAGATCTTTAAGAGAACCCTGAAATAAATAAATAAAAACTTCAAAGCTCTAGTATATGGAGCCAGTTTCTTTCAGACACTGTATTAATATCTTTAGAATCTAACAGTAAAGATATAAAACAAGGTGAACACTAGAAAGTTTAAGATAGTTTGAAAGCCACAGATATTCCTAGGAAACCTTTCTCTCTGAATCTGAGTGCTAATTAGGTTGATTAGAGATGCTTTGAAGCTCTGAGTGGTTCCAGGGAAACCAAGATGCAATTTTATCAATTTAGAAAGCAAATTGTCTTTATTGAATCTTCTCCCTGTTCACTCACTAACAGATTCAAAGAGGAGACTCAGTTGGTTGTTTTTGCTTTGTTTTGTTTTTCAAGCTACCGGACTCCTTCAACATTTCTCACATTAGATTCTAGAAAGTCTGTCCCAGGGCACAGATTCCTTTCATTAAATAAAAAGAGGCGCTCACTTGGTACTCATCATGTGTCTTCCAACTTAATGTGTCTAAAGTGGGTTTATGTCCCACTTCAACTTCACTGCAGTTTACTGTCTGGCTCTCAGGACAATAAATCCATCTAAACTGTTCATGCAGCTCCTCATTCTTCCTGCTTTCACTGAATAAATACTTGTTGTGTACCTACCATGTACTCTGCAGCCTCTAGTGGAGGAAGAATAGCTTGATTAATTATGGCTGCTTACAGGTAATACATCTCCCCCATGGGGCAGCCGAAAAGATACCAATTGGGTAGGTATACTTGCTGTTGTCTTGGGCCTTTGTAGCAACTACTATTACCTTCTCCATCCCAGACAGCAGTTCTGTGAGGTGTTACTGGCCGAAGAGCGTTTCTGAACAGCACTTGCACAGCCTGGAATCCTGCCCTACAGTGTCAGTACAGCCCTGTCCCAACTCTTTGGAAAAGTGCTAATGTCACAGACCTGTTATTAGAACCCCTTCTATGCTGGCTTTCCTGCATCCAGCTCTGATAGCTCAGAGTTTTCTCCAGTGAAAAACTTTGGGATTTCTGGAGAGGGCAAACACCAGTCAGGAGGGAGGCCTCCGTTGCTTCCAAGCCACCTGTACCTCTTTTTCTTTTCTCTTTCTTTCTTTCTTTCTTTCTTTCTTTCTTTCTTTCTTTCTTTCTTTCTCTCTTTCTTCTCTTTCTCTCTCTCTTTCTTTTTCTTGCAGTACTGGGGATTGAACCTGGGACCTTGTGCTTGCCAAGCAAGTACTTATACCACTGAGCCATATCCCCAGCTGTCTTAGTTACTCTTCTCTCTTTGCTGGAACAAATACCCAACACTCAAAATGAAGGAAGGAAAGGTTTATTTAGCTCACAATTACTGGAGGTTGCAGTCCGTATTCAGCTGGCACAAGGCTGAGTGGAACAAGGCAGAGAGCATCCAGTTCATAGCAGCGGAACAGCAACAATCATGATGGAGGCAACCGACCAAACAGGGGAGCAGAGAGCAGCAGCGCGAGTCTGTCTGTCTCTCTTTTAAAATTATGTCAGGCTCTCTGCCTTAGCCTATCCGCCTTAGGCTACACCCATAATCGCAAAAGTACTTAAAATACGTAATTGCAGGGATCATGGATCAAGTCTCAATCTATAGAAGTCCCCGCCCCATGACTGCATGAGGCTTTGGGGGAACAACTAGACATAAACCATAACACCAGCCTGCCTGTACCTCTTAAGCCACGCATCTGCCAGGGGTGGGGTGGGGAGCTAGTTCCCCCTGTGTGGGAGTTTGGGCTCCTCTCTCCCTGCGTAGCTGTGGAGAAGTGGCCCTGCGGGAGCCACTGGGCTACCAGCTGTGTCAGATCTCTAAGACTGGGGCAATGATCAGAAAGCATGAGTGAGTGTGTGTGTGTGCGTGTGTGTGTGTGTGTGTGTGTGTGTGCATGTGTGCGCTCGCGCCTGCGTTTATATGCAAGCTAGAGGAGGGACCTCAGGCAGGTAGCTAGCACCTCCTAACCTGGCCTTTCCAGACAGCAGCCAGCCTCTCCCTGTCCAGAATCCGGAGAGAGACACAAAAGCCCCTCTGTCATTTGTAGGATTTAGTCCTCAGGTAACGGCCGCCCTGGCTCCGGCGGCCTGGGTGCGCTCTGCTGGACGTGGCAGCCAGGAAGGACAGTCTCCCAAGTTGTGTGGGTCAGGAATTTTGGGGTGTTTCCTGGGATCGCTGTTGCTCAGGTATTAAAGGTCGACCTGTTGCGGAAATATCACCTAGAGGACTGAAGCAGAACCGCCCCCCTCCCCGCCCCCAGCACCTTTCTGATTGGTAGAAAAGGCACGAACCTCGGGAATCCCTGAGCTTTTTTCCTGTCTCACACCCCAACTGCTGCTCTCTCAGATGCCCGGCTGGTGCACGCGAGCATCCGCGGGTACAGCTGGGGTGCGGCTGCTGAACATCGCTGAGCAAGTCTGAAGCTCAGGCGATGGAACCTCCCTCTTTCTCTTCTGCTTTGAACCTTT
The DNA here is from genome assembly GCA_004027025.1 of Myocastor coypus. Taxonomy (NCBI): domain Eukaryota; kingdom Metazoa; phylum Chordata; class Mammalia; order Rodentia; family Myocastoridae; genus Myocastor; species Myocastor coypus. The sequence goes on from PVJA010021767.1 coordinate 7,976, forward strand.
TAGCTGGAAAGAGGAGCCCCTCCCCCCACGCCCGCAATCCGAGCGGGAGAAGGGCCCGGCATCGACTCCAAGTAAAAGGGGAGATGATGGTCAAGCATTCGGACGGTCCTGTGCAGCTGCTCCTGCTTGGGGAACGTTGTGTGCCGGTCCGTATAAAACGTGCCGGGGTCGGAAAGCAGAAATGCCCGGCTGCTTCCCGGTCGAAGAGGCAGCGCTGCGCCAGGGCGCTTAGGTGTTTTGCCGGCAGCTGGAGCAGGCAGAGATGAGAAGCGGCAGAGTCGGTGCGAACGACCTGCATAGCAGGCAGCAGGGGCCCAGCTGCGGTGTGTCCCGCAGCTGCCCCTTGAGCTTACCCTTTCCTCTCCGTTGGCGGGCACGGGACCCTGCGGACTCAGCCCTCAGGAGTTTCAGGAAAGTGGACCCGTTTCAGCCCAGCCCGGCACGCTTGCCAAACAGAGGCTCGGGGCAGCTGTGGAACCGAGCTCGGTGCCCCAGTTGGGCGGAGGATGGCGAACCCACAGCTCAGGGTGGGAAGTGTCCCACAGGAGCAGATCGGGAGGCGCTAAGAGAATGTTTGAGGCTCCTTTCCCTCCCATCACTTCTCCCGGTTATATCAGTAGAGATTCCTTTACAACCCAGGACTTGCGTCTTCCCGGGGATCCGGATGGGGTCCCCTACGGGCGTGGTAGTAAGAGATGCGTGCTGGGAATTGAGAGTTCTGGAGACTCATGGTCGATGACACCACACTTGACTCCCCATGGTGGACATACTCGCCCCCTTTTGGACCCTTCAGCTCCCCAGCCACGATCTCCATACAAATGACAGACATGAGCCGAAGGTCCCTACTTGGGAGAACTCGCTGCGTGCGAGAGCTATGACGTCATCAGAGCTCGGTCAGCCCTTTCATTGGCTGGTCTTGACCACTTTGGATTGGCTGAGCCGCCAGGACCCCCTCCCCCCTCGGGTACCGCACGAATAAGAGCCTGCGGCTGCGGGGAGGAGCTCAAGGCAGGAGTGGGTTCTTCGCGGGTGGACTGTCAGCTGCCGCTGCCCTGAAGCTCGCGTCACCAGGTGAGGAACTTCCCATTCGGACCCGTAGGACGATTTTCTACTTCACCTCTCCCCTGTTATTTGAGCCTCCCTGCACCCCGGGAGTTCCACTCTTTACCTGGCCCCGGCGAGGGCAGCTTAGGGTCTTCCCAGTAGTTTCTCTCTGAAGTGGGTGGAACCCGAGCAATTGAAGGGCTCTTCAGTTCCGTGGAAGCTGGACAAGCCCTGGTGGGCGTGTCCGTGGCATCCGTCTCAGTGCAGGTCGGGGTGCAGAGTCCTGCCTACGCGGGACTGGAGCGGGGGCGGTCCTGCGCCATTCTTTTTTGGCTCCTAGGATCGTGGAACCCCGAGCTTCTTCGGAGGCTTCTCTCGCCCGCAGGCGTCCTAGAACAGCAAGCTCAACAAATGTTCAAGCAACCAGCACCTGCTGTTGAGCTGGGCACCTGTAGTCCTGAACCTCTGTGACTGGCAGTTTAAAAATGTCCCCGGGAGCCAGCGAGATGGCTCAGCGGTTTAGGCAAGCTTAGGCAACCGCAGGGACTGCGGTTCTATCCCCGATCCCCGGCACCACATGCTGCGCCAGCCCTACCCCCAGGGCAGGCTGAGCCGGCCATAGGAAAAAAAAAAAAAAAAAAAAGCCTCCGGATCCAAATTGTGGACTTGAGAGATCAGCGCTAGCAGAAGTAAAGGTGGCCATAAATTTCTCAGTTGAGAAGGCAAGCGCAACAAGGGAGCAAGGCTATTGCAGGGCGCCTCGGCGCGCAGTGTCTGCACAGGCCAGGGCGATAGGTGTGCACGTGTGTACCTGAGCTTCCCCCAGTCCTGCATCAGACCGCGCTCCTCCCCTCCACCAGTTTCCCCACAACGATTTCCTCCCTGTTGCCTTGAGATTTGTGGTAGCCACTCTGGCAAGCCAAGGTACAGAGGGAGCAGAAGGTCGAGCACCTTGCCTGAATCACAGGGGCAGTTGTGATGGAGGCAGGACTAGCGGCTGGGCCTATGGTTCTGGTGCAGTGATAACGTCATTCTTTACAGAGAGGCGTCATGGGCTTCCGGAAATTCTCTCCCATCCTGGCTTTCAGCATCTTGGTCCTCTGCCAGGCTGGCAGCCTCCAGGCAGCGCCTTTCAGGTGAGACAGCTTGAAGCCAGACATGAACTCTCCCACTGCCTCCTGGGTCACACAGTTCTGTCTCTGGAGTCACGGGTAGCTCTTGGTGAATCGAGGAGGATACTAGCCTCATGCCCTCTCCACTGGGAGTTGGGGTCGCCGCATCCTCTAGGAAAGAAGCAGGGACCAGGATGGCCGGCTACTTACCCTGGGCAGGGGGTATCAAGGCTCAGAGGCCTCACCCACTTTGCTTTCCCTACCAGCAAGGACTTGGAGGGCAGCCCAGACCTGGCCACCCTCAGCGAGGAGGAAGCACGCCTCCTGCTGGCCGCACTGGTGCAGGACTATGTGCAGATGAAGGCCCTTGAGCTGGAGCAGGAGCCGGAGCAGGACACAGAGGGCTCCAGGTAAGGCTCCCACCTGGCCCTGACTTATTCAGGAGGACCAAGCTCAGAGAGGCAAGAAAACCTTTCTGGGAGGCCAGCAAGCTGTACTTGTTCTCCATGACAGGGAGTCTAGCTATTCTCAACTTTTCTGGAAGGCAGAGGTCCTGGTGAAGCTGGAGGGGCTGAGGTTAGACATGTGAAAAAGACTGCTTGCTGAAACTAATTAGAAAAAGGGAGTGAGGAGGTGTGGGATCACTCTGGGAGTTGATCTAGTACTACTGGGGAGACAAATCGCAGCCCTGGATAAATTAGTGGTAAGTGTGAAGCCAGAGGATTGGGTTTCGTATCTCAGGAGGTTTTTGGGAATTTTACCCGTTGTTCTTTCACCTCACAGAGTTTTCATTTCACATTTGCAAGTCCAAGAGAAAGCCCCTGAAGGGGCTGGGAGCAGGTAAGGCAGCATCTGAGACAGGAAGATGTGCATATTATCACAGGACCAGGGAGAGCTCCCTTCTCCTTCCAGCTCCCTGTATACCCTGAGCCTGGGAGAGAGACCAGCCTTGGTCTGAGCCCAGCATTGCCCAGGTGGAGGCATGAGTCAACCTGCATCCACCCCATGAATCCCTTTGTCAAGCACGGGACTGAACCACATGTGGGGTGTGTTGAATTCTGAGCCCTGCCACTAGAAGATTTGTGTGCTGCCACCCCACCTGTGCCTCCTCCTCCACCTAAAGGGTTCCTACCTCATCAGATCTTCTGACTGTGCAGGGAATAGACCTTTCACATTGTACTGTCTGGCATGTCTTTTCCCTGCTGCCTGGACAAACCCAGATCTCAGTGGTGTGGTAGCCTGAGTACCTGTGTGCTGGGCATGTACTGTCACATTTCACACCTTTTCTGGCATTGACTGTGGGCTTGAAATACCTGACAGGAGAGGAGATATAGACAGCAGCTTGCAGAGGGACCGCTTCTTCACTTTGGGGTGCCTGAGGGTACCCACTAAGCTCTCCACTGTTTTCTGTTTTTTTTTTTTTTTTCTGGTTCCTTTATGAACTCCATGCATGTGGTATTGGTAGTTTTGCTTATGATGGAAAATGTAGGGGACCTAAGGATGGAAAAGAAGGTTGCAGAATGAAAATGAGGCCAGGGATAGGGGACAGAGCCCTCAAAGTGTTTTATGGCAGAAACTTCCAGTTCCTCTTTTTGAATGTACTAAAATTAGCACAACCATCATGCCTCACCATTTGATGAATGAATCCATTTCTCCAAAAGGACATGAGCTGTGATAGTCTTTGATCCGGTCCACATCCAAGATTTCTCAGTAGCCAGTGCTATGCTCAGAGGGAGCCTTAGCTTTAGGCCAGCTGGGCACAGGGCTGGTGAGTGGTGGTCTCCATGACCTAGTACAAACACTAAGAGTAGCATGGCAAGGAGCAGGTAAGTACTTCTGGGTGAAGTTGCAAGCTGTAGTCTCTGAGCTTCTTCTGGGTAAGACTTTAAGGGAGATTCCATTTTCATATGGAAAGTCATTCATTGCTGCTTGTGGCTGGGGCGTGATTTCTTCATCATCCCCTGTGTGTCTTGGTGAACGACTGGGCCTTGCCATCTATTTCACCTTAAAGGACGAATTCAGGGTTTCAGCACATGCTCAGAAATGCTGTTTTGGTGATGGGTTTTGGGCAGAGCTCCTGGCAAAGATTGCCAGTCATTTCCCCTAACAGCTTTGATAATTGCACTTGCAAGAAACACTTATTGTTAAGTGGTGTGTTGACTGAAATTCTTTTCATGTTGGTCCCATGGGCAAGGTCCTCCTCCAACTTCTGACAGACAGGTCTTCTCTTCTTTCTCCATCTTGCAAACCAGCATCGTCCTTCAAAAGAGAGCCTGCAAAACTGCCACCTGTGTGACCCAGCGGCTGGCTGGCTTGCTGAGCAGGTCAGGGGGTGTGGTGAAGGACAACTTCGTGCCCACCAACGTGGGCTCCAAAACCTTTGGCCGGCGCCGCAGGGATCTTCAGGCATGAGCATCTGGCCGGCTCAGGGACACAGGTGCATGGCAACTACTCTGGGCTGAGAGGGGAGGGTTGAGAACTTAAGGTCCATTTTTTGAAACCTGCTGACCCTGGTAGATTCTTGAGGTCTCCTTTCTAATTGTACTCTTCCTTGTGAGGTAGTTAGCTAGAACTGCCCTGGAATTCCATGCTAGGATAGACTTCAGAGACACAGGGTTTTTTTTTTTTTTTTTTTTTTTTTTTTTTGGGAAGAGCCATGCAGAAAGTACTGGCTGGCTTCAGAAAGGCAAAAGCCTGCAAAATGTAACCTGGGCTAGTCCTCCTCAGTGAACCTATGAGGAAAGGGATCCGCCTTTGTTCACTGTCCACAGACACAGACCAGAGAGTGGTCATTATATTACCACCAATGTTTATAGTCACAGTTGATTGGCTTTGCTTCTTTCTTTCTTTCTTTCCTTTTTTTTTTTTTTTTTTTTTTTTTTTTTTTTTTTTTTTTTTTTTTTTTTTTTTTTTTTTTTTTTTTTTTTTTTTTTTTTTTTTTTTTTTTTTTTTTTTTTTTTTTTTTTTTTTTTTTTTTTTTTTTTTTTTTTTTTTTTTGTCTTTTTGAGACAGTCTCACTATGCAGTTCAGGATGGACTTGAGCTCACCTTTGTAGCCCAGGCTGGTCTTGAACTCACATCAATCCTCCTGCCTTCAGCCTCCCAAGTGCTGGGATTACAGGCGTGTGCCACCAGGCTGGGCCTAATTGACTTTTCTTCATTTGCCATACAAACCTGCTTACATTGCTTAGCCATAGCTGATAAATGCTACCTAGTGAAAAAGCACTTGTATACCTGTTGTCTTCAGTGATATTTGTGACAATCGCTTTTTATTTTCCTATTCTGTTTCTGCTCCTCTTTTCATTCCCCTCTTGTCTTCTCCTTTCTGTTTTCCTCTCCATCTTTTTTTTTTTTTTTTCCCCTCTCATCCCAGGTTACGAGGAAGCTGGCCTCATCACTTCCATTAATTCCTGTTGACAAGTTGATGAGAAGACCCTATGGAAGATACACATGTTTGCATCCTAATAGATACTGAAAAAAAAAGCACCTTTGTCACTTGAAAGAAATGAAACTGAATGCAAAATAAGCTAATTCCATATGTATTGTGCATCATTTTTATTCAGCATCCGGTGAATGTGACGGTATCTCCCATTGGCTTATCCGGTGGCAATCTTGTTCATGGAGAGCCTTCCTGTTAATCAAGGTGGCTCTGCCAAACCTTAAGCGGACAGGAAATCACTGCCTCTTGTAGCCTCTGGGAGCACATGGTATTGTTGTGCCTTGTCTAAGAACATGATTGTACAATTTGTTTAAGGAAATGTCATAGTTGTACCATTTGTGAACTTCATCAAGATTAAAAGCATATTTTCAATACATTTGTTTCAGCTTATTTTTCCATGTAATATAGTAGCACGACTAATGGTAATAGTTTGGGGTGCTTACTGTGGGCCCAATGACGGTGTTCTAAGTTGGTGTTTTATACCTGTGAATTCATTTAATCTTCATGACAAATCCAAGGCAGGTATGTTACTCTATTTCCCTTCCCAAGAAATGGAGACGTCAAAATTCAGGGTCACTTAAGTACACAGTAACTGGCTTCAGTGTTGGCTGTCTGATCTTGTAAGTGCAATCTTTACATTGTATACTTTTTAACAATGGCTCTTGATGTTTTTGGGAGACCTGTGAGCCATTTGCTTTTGCAGATGAAGCTAAAGAGCAAATAAAAGAGATCATCTAGGACCTTGTAGGGCACGACAAAGAGTTTTGCTCTCACACTCAAGTTCTAGTCAGGACAAAAAGCTGTGTCAGTAGTTTTGACAGAAAAGTATTTAATACAGGGAAATGGCTATGTATCAGAGTATTGAAAAGGCAGAAGAGAATGGAAGGAGTGCAGCGATTAAGAAGTGCAGAATAAAAAGAAGAGGTGGGGCTTAGAATCCAGAAATAGAGGGGAGTCTGAGACCACTGAGAAAGACAGTTGAGAGCTGCTGCTACCCTGGTGGTGGCAGGGGAGTGTAACCAGTCTGTTTGAGGACAGAGGATGGACACTGGCAAAGTCTTCAAGGAGAAAGAAAAGCAATCCTGAGGGTGCTGACAGAAACAGAAATCAAAACTGGAGGCAGTTCCTCTCGTCATGTCTTCTTTTAGGACTTCCAATTTTCATTTTATAGGGAGTTCAGCTGGCAAAAGAAAAAGTGGTTTGCAGAGTCGGAGCCCCAGCATTTTAGGAAATGTGCTATTATAAATGTGCTCCCAGCCAACTGCATTCTTTTCAGTGTACAGATGTATGAGTTTTGGCAAATCTCATGTGCTTACTGTCACAGTAACAATACACAGCAGATCCATCAGCACCCCCCCCAGAGCTCCCCTGCTTCTCCCTTGGTGCCAGCTGCTCCCCCAGCCCTCAGCCCCTACCGCCAACTGCCACGTTCTCTGTTCCTATTCTTAATCTTCTCAAGGGACATGCACATAGAATGGGCATGTAGCTTGGTCTAGCCTCTTCTCTTTAGCGTACTGCACTTGAGTTTTCCCATGTTCCTCCATATATTGACAGTCTGTCTTATGACTGAGGAGTGTAGTTTGAGAATCCATAATCTGAAAATCCCATATCTGCAATGCTCCAAAATTCAAAATGTTTTGTGTGTCAATAGGACTCCAGAAGAGTGGAAAATCCCACTCCAAACGCACACGGGCAGTTAGTCAAAATGCGGACTCACATCACATTTCTCCAATGACTAAAAGTGAGCACCATTTCCTGATCTTTTTCCATCTGCTTATCATTTTTGTTGAAGTGCCTGTTCAAAAGCTACTAAAGTTTTGGTGTGTTGCCTGCTTTATTATTGTTGAGTGCTGAATGTTTTCATTATTGAATGAACATTTGCAAAAATGCTTAAAAATTTTTCATGAATTGTGCCTTTGGCTTGTATCTAAGAACTTTTTGACTAACCCAAGGTCTCAAGGTCACAGTGACTTTATTCTATACCTCCTCCCTTAAAGCCAAATCCCCTTGCCTTATGTGTGGACTCTGGATTCTGCAGGGTTTTGCTTCTAACAAATGGACTGTGGAAGAGGAACTGCGAGGTGACATCCACTTAGCATGTATAAGGTCTTGGGCTAGGGAGATAGTTCAGAGGTCTAAACATCTGCCTGGTAAGTGCAAGGACCCAAGTTCAGTACTTGGTACTGCTTGCTATGCTGGTCCCAGAATCCTAGGTGTGCTGTGCCAGCCCCGAAACTGGGTGTGGTGGTGCACACCTATAGTCCCAGCACTAGAGAAACTAAGAGAGGAGGATCACTATAAGTCAGAACTGCATAGCAAAACCCTGTTACAAACAAACAAACAAACAAACAAAGAGACTATATAAGACCTTGTGGCATCCTACTGATCCTACTGATTCCTCTCTTGGGTCACTCACTGTATAGGCACTGACTTGTGGGGACGTGCAAGCAGTCATGTGAGATGTCTATATAGCAAGCAGTGGCTTTTGGGCAACAGGTGTTATAATTATGCTGTCCACCCAGTTACAGCCTTCAGAGGACAGACCCTAGGTAAGGGCCAGCTACGTAAGCCACTTTCAAATTCCTGATATATGGAAACTGAAAAAAATTGTTGTTTTAAGCCACTAAGTTTTAGGATGATTTGTTATGTCCCAATCAGTGTTATAGCCTTTCAATCTATAGTGTTAGCTATAGATTAAAAAAAATAGTTTCATGTTCTTATATGAAGAGCATTGCTATCTTCAATTCGCTGTTTTAAAAATTGGGTTTGTGTTTATCATGGATAGATATTGAATTTTTGAAATGCATTTTCTGCATTTGTTGATATGATCATGTTTTTTTTTTTAGTTTGTTATATGGTGATTTTCAAATGTTGAAACAACTTTGTATTTTCAGGCTAAACTTAATTTTGTTGTTATCCATTTTCTTTCTGTATAATCTATATATGATAATATAAGTATGTGTAACACATAACATATGTAATATATAGCATACTATGTACACATTATACAAATAAATAAGTCAGGATGCTTGCTAATACATTTGTTGATGGATATTTTGGTTTATATTTTAGGACAATGCTAGTTTGCACTTTTAACGTTTTTATGTCAGTGTCAGTTTCTCATAAAATCAATTGTTTTTTCTCTTTTGTTTTTGTGAGTGAGTAGTTAAAATTGTTGTCATTCTTATCTAAGTGTTTGGAATAACTTACCAGTGCAGCTTCCTGGGCCTGGAACTTTCTTTGTTGAAAATTTTAAACTATTTTCTAAATGTATTTTATATCAATATATGGCTGCTATTTTCTCCACATTCTGTGGATTATCCTATCACTTTAAAACAAAAGGTTTTAGATTTTGATGAAGTCAGGTTTATATATTTTTATTTTGGGAAAGGCTACTTGTACACTGGATGCCATACCTAAACATCCATCATTCAACTCAAAGTCACAAAGATTTGCCTGCAATTTCTTCTAAAAGTTTTACAATTTTAGCTCTTACATTTAAGTTTCTGATTTACTTCCAGTTCATTTTTGTCTACGGTGTGAGGTAGAAGTAGAAATTCACATTTTTTTGAATTTGGATATCTAGTTGTCTGTGGACAATTTATTAGAAAGTTCATTGTTTTCTGCAATGGATTATTATGAAAACTTAAAAGATAAGTAGACCAGTGATGTTTAAATTTAGTTTCAAGACTGGGCATGGTGATGTGTGTCTATAATCCCAGGGCTTAGAAGATTGAAATCAGGAGGGTCAGTATGAGTCCAATCTGTGTAATGAGATCCTGTAGGCCCTGTATTAAATGCATAAAAAATGAAATAAAATAAATTTAGTTCTAGACTCTGTATTTTATTCCATTGATATTTATGTTTATCTTCAACTAATAATGAACATTTAAAATTACCGTAACTTCACAGTAAGCTTTAAAATTGGAAAAAAAGCCAGGCGTGGTGGCTCACACCTGTAATCCCAGCACTCGGGAGGCTGAGACAGGAGAATTGGTGCAAGTTCGAGACCAGGCTGGGCTACAAAAGTGAGCTCAAGGCCAGCCTCAGCTGCATAGCGAGACCCTGTCTCAAAAAGACAAAAAATAAAATAAAATAAAATAAAATAAAATAAAATAGGGAAAAAATAGCTGGGCATGGTGGCGCACGCTTGTAATCCCAGATCTTGGGAGGCTGAGGCAGGAGGATCATGCAAGTGGGAGACCAGCCTGGGCTACAAAAGTGAGCTCAAGGCCAGTCTGAACTGCATAGTGAGACCCTGTCTCAATAAGACAAAAAAATTGGGAAAAAATCAGTCCTCCAACTTTGTTATTCTCTTCTCAAGACTGTCTTGGCTACTCTGAGTCCCTTGTATTTCACAATATTTATGCATTATAAAATCAGGTTTTCTGTTTTGCTGAAGAAGCCAGAATTTTGGAGGGAACTATAATTAATCTAAAGATAAATTTAAGTTGCATTGTTATCTAAATAGTACTTCAATTCACAGGCCCAGGATGTATTTTTATTTAATTAATACTGTATTTTAGATGAGCTCTGTGTCCCATGGGTGCATGTGTGGAAACTTGGTCCCCCATGTGATGGTTCTGGTGAAACTCTTAAGAGCTGAGGCCTAGTGGGGGACCTTCAGGGCCCTGTTCACAGATGGGCTTATTGGGGCTCACAGATTGGAGAGATTTCAGTGCATAGGGGTTGTTTCCACAGAAGGACAGCATTAGAGAGATATGCATGGTGAAGAAGCGGTTTCATGGTATGGCATCTGGGATGCAGAGAGAGGGCAGGGAGGAGGGGAGGGAGATCATGCTTCCAGTGGTCCACCTCATTTGAGTAAGATCTTCTTCCTAACATCATATTTATCAGTGGATCAACCCAGTGATAATTATCATGCCTCCATGATCCAATTGCCTTCCTAGTGCATCATCTATCAGCTTATAAAGCTTTGGGGGGATCACTTAGATATAAACTACAGCAGTTCATTATTATTTTTATGGCTCTCAATATGTAATATTCCCGTGATTTTGTTTTTTGCATGTTGGCTATGTGGGGATGGGTGTTTAACTTTCTTTCTTTCTTTCTTTCTTTCTTTCTTTCTTTCTTTCTTTCTTTCTTTCTTTCTTTCTTTCTCTCTCTCTCTCTCTCTCTCTCTCTCTCTCTCTCTCTCTCTCTCTCCTTCCTTCCTCCTTTGTTTTTTTTTGTGGGTGGCTCAGCTGCCCTGGGGGCAGGGCTGGTGTGGCATGTAGTGCTGGAGATCCCTGTGCTTACCTAAAATTGGCAAAGCAGGTGCTTTAGACTGCTGAGCTATCTCGCTGGCCCTGGGTGCTTAATTTCTATATATTTGGTTTCCCAAATTTCCTTGATTTTCAGTTCTATTCCATCATGGTCAGAGAACAGACACTGTATGATTTCTATCCTTTTAAATTTATTGATACCTTTTTTTTTTGTATAATGTATTATCTATACTGAAGGATGCATATATCCACCTAAGAAAAGTTTGTACTCTGCTATTGTTGATAGAATGCTCTATTCGTTAAATAAGTTTGATTTCAATATTGTTTCAATATTCTAATTCCTTGATCTTTTGTTTAAATTTTTCAATCAATATTGAGAATTGATATTGAAGGCTATTATCACTGAATTGTCTACACTTCCCTTAAATTTTATCAGTATTTTGGGGCTATTTTATGAAGTGTGCTTAGATATAATTGTTATATACATGTGATAGATTGACTCTTTGTTTTTAATACTAATGTGTTAGTTAAGTCTGTTTTACATATTATAGTCATTATAGCTGTCTTCTGTATGATACATACATATATATATCTATATATATCTATATATATATCTTCATGCTTTATCTTTCATCATAGTCTTTGAATTTAATATGTGTCTTTTATAGAAGTCTGCACTGTATAATGTGTTTTTTACATTCTGCTAAAATGTCTTTTTATTTAATGCTAGTCTAGTTGCATTTAATGTAATTAGTTGTAAGGTAGGATCTGTGCCTGCTATTTTGCTATTCCTTTTCAATGTGGATTATGGCTTCTCTGTTCTCTATTCCTGTATAATTCTTTATTTGTGTTAAATACATATTTTTCTATTGTACCATTTTAATTCCTTGGTTTTAAAAAATTACTAAATCTATTTTAATTTGCTTTCTTAGTGGCTGTCTGAGGATCATTACTGTCATTTTGATTTATAACATGCAGTTCTAACCCATATTAATTTAAGTTTCATAGTTCACAAAAACCTTGCTGGTGTCTCCATTACTCCCTTCCTTTGTACTATTATATTTATGCCAGTTACATTTATATATACTCTGTGCCTATCAACACAAATTTATGAATACTATTTTATGTGGTGCCTTTTCGCATCAAACAATAAAAATATAAACAAAAGACCATTTTTATATTTATATACACACTCTATCTATCTATCTATCTATCTACACATACATAGTATGTTCACATCTGCATGAGTACTCTTTATGGTTTGAGTTGCTGTCCTATGTCATTTCATATTAGCCTGAAGAATTTGCTTTAGGATTTTTTTCTATGGAACATCTGATGGTGACACATTGTCTTAGTTCTTATTTATCTGGAATTGTCTTATTTTCTACTTTATTTTTGAAGGATATTTTTGTTAGATATGGAGTGCTCTTCTTCAGCACTTTTGCATGTCGTCACATTGCTTTCTGGTTTCCATAGTTCCCAGAAACGTTGCCAAGGACTGCATACATGAGACAAGTTGTTTCCTCTTGCTGTAGTCTAGAGTCTCTTTTTTCTTTTTTCTATTTTTTTTTTTTTTTTGTCTTTTTGAGACAGGATCTCACTATGCAGTTCAGGCTGGCCTTGAGCTCACTTTTGTAGCCCAGGCTGGTCTCGAACTCACACTGATCCTCCTGCCTCAGCCCCAGAGTGCTGAGATTACAGGCATGCACCACCATGCCCGGCTAGAGTTTCTTTTTCCATTCTATATTTTTGTTTTGATGTGCATAAGTGTAAATGTTTTGGATTTTTTCTTTCACTTGGGGATAGTTGAGCTCCTTGGATGTATAATGTTTTAAATGAACTTTGGCAAGTTTTTGTCATTTTTTTCTTCCAGTACATTCCCCCCTTGTCAGGAATGCCTGTGATGAGTAACTTGGTACACATGACGTGTCCTGGAAGTCACTGGGGCTGGGGCGTGTTTTTCCCTGTATCTCAGTCTTGATCACCACACAGACTACTCTGAGTTTGAGGGTTCTTCCTTCTGCCTGCTAAAATTTGCTGTTGAACTCCTCTGCTAACATTTTGACCGCTCTATTATGATTTTTAGCTCTAGAGTATACATTTGGTACTTTAAAATAATTTATATCTCACTATTGATATTCCATGTTTGTTGGGACAGCATTCTCATGCTTTTCCCTTTTCTGACAGTTTCATTTAGTTGTTTGAATATATTTGTCTTATAACTAATTAAATCATTTGAAATTCCTATGGGAAAGTTTGTATTAACTATTTTATTTATGCATGGTCCACTGTTTCTCATTTATTTGCATATCTAATAATTTTGTTGTCATTGAAAACTCTACAATTCAAATATCTTACTTATGCTCATTTCTAGGATTTATAAAGTTTCTGTTTGTTGCAGGTGTTTCTTATTTGTTCAGTGACTTTATTGAGCTAATGTTTTCTCTGTATTCTTTCTCATTGGCTATTGAAGCCTCTCTTTGGTTAGCTAAGTAGTGAGATAATGAACGGGCAACTAATTTCTCAATTTCTGAAATAGGTCTCCCAGTCTTTTCTGAGGGCTTCTGTGTGCGTGTTGGAATATGGCTTCAACAGCCAGCCAATGACCTCACAACTCTGCCTTATCCTTCACTTTCTGCTTGCAGAGCTTCAAGTCAGCCACAGGAGAGAGTTGAGGCCTTCTCAGGTTTACCGTGGAATGTATGCATCGTCACCCCTGTGTACACTTAAGATTTCCAAAAATGTTTTGAAATTTTTCTAATATAAGGCAGACAAAACATTCTTTAGGTTTTCCTTAGAATCTTTTTTATTGGTCTGTTGTTTACTCAAAATGCTGTCTATCAGGGCCAGGGAGATAGCTCAGTAGAATAAGTGCTTGCCTGGCAAGCACAAGGTCCTGAGTTCTATCCCCGGTATCACAAAAAAAAAAAAAAAAAAAAAGTTGTCTATCACGTTAGGAATCTGTAAAGTTAAGAAGACTGCCTGTGCCATATTTCAACCAATAACCCTGGGGAAAAGGGAAAAGGATTTTTACACTAGGAAAACTCCATGTCACATCATAGAAAGGCAACACTGCAAGTGGGGTCTTCTAAGGGATGACCAGAAAGATCAAACAATGGTAACTGCCTGAGAATAAGGCTTTATGGCAGTGCCAGTCTTGTTTTACTCTCTACAGCTGTAGCTAAGTTGTTGGGTTTTGTCTCAATGGTAAGCTCTTAATTTCAAAGCTAATAGAAGGCTGGAGAGTAGGGCATGAGGTAAAATGTCACAAAGTTCACTCTTCTTTTTGTGATACATGAGGTGTGGTAAAAATATATAGTGTGTGTTTAAATATTCCCCTTCGCTGTAGATACAATTATCCTGTTGTTCTTGCTATTCTCTGGAGCGGCTCTACAATCCTCTTTTATGAATGTGTTTCAGGCCTGATGTGAATTTTAGTGAATTCTCACGCTGAGTGCCATCCAACTACAAAGCAGATGCACCGGATCGGGCACCACTTGACTCCTGGCTCTTTGTAAAAGTCAAAAGGACTACAAAAAGTAAAGAGTTGGAATTGATTCTGGGCACAGAAGCAGCGCTAGCAGCATGCCCAGACACTCACAAAAGAGAATTAGCACAACCAAGAAGGTGACAAGGATTATGGGATGGGTATGAGGCAAGGGTTAGTATTTTGAGGGAGATTATGTGAATGCATCTCTTGCTGGAATAGAATTTAAAACAAATTATAAGCACTCACCATATTTTTGATCACATTTAATAGCTGTCTTAGAAATTAATGTTTCATGCATTGTCACAAGCATTTTATTAACGGATTTTGGGAAAAAGTTAATTTTGATAATTTTTGCGGAACCTTTCTTTTTTTTTTTTTTCGGAACCTTTCATTGATTTTATGGGGAAGAAAATTGGCAGAGTTTCTTATTCACCATTTTCACTGGTATAATTCTCTTTACTTTTATTCATGAAGGACATTTTCATTGGAGGGAGGATTACAGCTTTTTTCTTTTTTCTTCTTGAAGATATCATTCCAGTTTCTTCTGACCTCCAGGATTCCTTAGTAAACTTGTATTCATTTAAATTGTTGCTTCTCCTTATATAATGCATTTTCCCCCCTTCTGGCTGCTTGCAATTTTCTTTATTACATTTTAGTTGAATAGTTTTTTTGAGTTTTTCCAGATTATGCATTTATGCATCTATCTACCTATCTATCATCTATCTATCATCTATCTATGTATTTTATATACACAAGATAGCTAAGATATTTGTACTACTGATTGACATTGGTTTATTGAAAGCAACATTTAGGGTCCAATTGATCAATTGTATATGCTTCTATCTAGTAATTTGAACAACTACTTTGAAGGTAGCAGTATGCAGTATGATAACTATTGTTAATTTCCTAACATTTTGTCTTGAAATTCTGTATCATTTTTGTTATTCTCTTTAAAAAAGGAAACGTCTATATTTCAAAAAACATATGTGAGCTTATTGAATCTGTAAATTTTTAGCCATTAATTCTTACATGTGAAATTTATCTTTCCTTTCTTTTTTTATTGGGTATTTTTGTAATTTGAAGAGTCTACAGGGTGGGTGTTCAGGGTCTCACTATTAAATTGGAGTCATAATGATCTGCCTGTTTACAGGCTCCCAAAAGCTGGGATTACAGGTGTACACCACCATGCCCAGTCTCAATTGCTATCTCAGCACACTCTAGAGGGTGGGGCCGGCACAGCAGGCCCAGGAATCAAACTCATGACCCCTATGCCAGCTTGCAGGTGATTTAATCTACTGAGCTATTTGGCCAGTCCTTATCTTTACTTTCTAAGTCTTCAGTGATGAAAAAGTAATGCCTTTGATATTGTCTTATATTTAACTGTAGTTACATTCATTTTAACAGAAGTCATTTTTTTCTGTGTTCTTCATTTTAGATAGCTTCTACTGATTTATTTTTATCTTGATGGATTATTTCCTCTGTACTTGGGGTTGGCGAGATAGCTGTTCTCAGTCTTCTATTGAGCTTAGTAAAAATTTTCATTTCAGATATCATACTTTTAAATTCATTTACTTTTTTTTCATAGTTTTCTGTTGATTTCAAAAGTGTTTATTAGTACTTTGTAGAATGTCGTAATAGTCATTGTCACGTCTTTTGAATTTTGTAAAACTTCTCTAGATGTTGCTAACATTTTTAGGGCAGAAATTAATTTGTTCATGTTTAGACCGGATCTATTGTTTTTTGCACTTTTGGTCAGTGGCTATAGTATCAGGTCAGTTTTTCCAGCCTTGGCTATGCAGTTTGTGTCTATCTGCCATGATCAGCTTGCGAGTGAGTGCTGAGCTTGTGTTGGCTGAGTACAGATTTATGTCTCCCCTTCTGTTCTCTCCTCTTCCTGGGAAGCATCGTGAGATGCTCCTTGCATGCTCAGGCTCCCACGGCCTCTCATTCTGATTCCTTTGGGCATAAATACAGGTTTCAGTTAGAACTTCATTATACTTCCTCAATCCTATGATGTTGTGTAGTTTAAAGAAATGTAAGTCGCCCTTGGGCAAAACATGAGGATGGGTGGAGGAGAGAGATCCTTCATACACTCAGAGATCCTTATGAAAACAGTATCTTCTATCATATTTACAGGCTTCACCTGCAGATGTGCAGCTCTGACATTTGGCCTGGTCTTGGAACAGAGCCAGGAAAGAAAACAGAAGGAAACAACCCTGGAGCTTGAGCTTAAAGGAGATCCTTTTGTTCTCCTGCTGGGGAGGAAAGGACATTCTTCTAGGATTTTTTATTTTGTCAGTACTCACTACAAAGCTCTGTGATGCAGACTACTTCTTGCTTGAATTTAGGAGATAAAAGAGAGAGAGAGAGAGAAAAAAAAAAGAAACCCCAGAAAATTCACAGGTTTTTTTTTTTTTTTTTTTTTTTGCCTTTTTGAAACAGGGTCTCGCTACGTAGTTGAGGCTGGCCTTGAGCTCACTTTTGTAGCCCAGGCTGGTCTCAAACTCGCACTGATCCTCCTGCCTCAGCCTCCCGAGTGCTGGGATTACAGGCGTGCGCCACCACGCCCGGCTCCTTCACAGGTATTTTTAACATTCTTTTTCTTTCTTTAATTCATTTGCTACTATTTATTAATTAATTTACTTATTTATTTAGAAGCATTATTTGCTCCTTTCCATAGACCAGCAGAAATGCACAGTACAGTTGTCCAAACCATCCTGCTTATAGACATAGATAAATCCCTTCTCCCACTTCCTCTCCTGTCCTTCTCCTCAGCTCAATAACTCTTTCCTTTTGAATAAGTTCATTCCTTTTTTCCCCAGTATCTATCGTATCCTCCTGATTCCATTTTTCTCTTTCAGGTTCTCATAGTAAGGAGACAATATGGTGTTTGCCCATGCGAGCCTGATTTATTTCATTTAAGAGTCTGTTCTCTAGTTGCATCCATTTATCAACAAAAAACTCAAATTTGTCCTGTTTTATAGCTGAATAATATTGTGTAAAAATACCACATCTTCCTTATCCATTCTTCAGTTGATAGACATCTGGGTTGTTTATAACATTTAGCTATAACAAACTGTGTTGTTATAAACATGGGTGCAACCTACATCGCTGTGGTATTAAGAGCCTTCAACAGAATCCATTCTACATTCTTTTTGGAAGTTTTAAATTATGATCATTATAAGAGATAGGTTTTAGTGAGCTTGCTACTCCTTGGCCACTTCTATTATTGAGTGTCATGTCATTAAGATAGAAATAAAGAATAATAATGGAAATAAGAATATTTATATTGTCGAGATGCTTGGAATTTATACAAGGCATTTCTAGACAAGTCATGATTAAGTGAAGAAATCCTAACACAAAATTAATAGATCCTAGAAGTTGAATTATAATGAAAATACCTCATTTAAGAATTTGAGAGTAGAGTGAAAATTGTAAAGAGCAATTTTCCAACTCTATGTAGTGATGCTAGAAAAATAGGTGAAGTTTAATGAGCTGGATATTCAATTTCAGAAATTAGAAAAGCCCAAGACTATGGAAAGGAGATAAGATACAAGCAGAAATTAATAACATATGAGATGCTATAGTTTGAACCTTAAGTGCTCTCCACAAAGGCCCATGTGCTAAAGGCTGGGCCCCCAGAGAGGTACTATTAGGAGGTGGAGTAATACCCAGCAGGTGGGGTCCAGTGAGAGCTCTGTCAGCCATTGGGAATACCTTTAAGAGGGACGTTGTGACTTTAAACCCCTCCTCAGGCTCTTTTCTTCCATCACCATGAAATGGTTTTGTTCCCCACATGCTCTTGTACACAGCCTTGCGAGAAGGTAGCACTGGCTTTCCACTATGGAAGCGAACAGGACAGAAACTCTCCTTGCCCAGCACCGTGGGCTGGGGAGAGAAGCTCACGTAAGGGTCTTTCTCCCATGGTTAATCATGTCAGCAAACCATTTAGAATTAATTTTTTCTAACCATGTAGAATGCCTGGGTATTCATTTCAAATGTGAACGCTGTACAGCTCTCTTCTGAATAACCTTAGAACCTGCTTGCCAAATTCTAACAAAAATCTGATTGATATTAATTGAATTTAACAATGATGCGTTGGACACTGTTAACATGCTGAGTCGTGCCCACCATGCGGACACTCTGTCTCTCCTATTATTTAGCTAGTTTTGCTGTCTCTCAGTAGAGTCTAATAATTTTTTTCAACACAGGTTTTTCATATTATTTGACTTATTTCTTGGATCTTTATATTTCTTGTTGCTGGTATCATTGACAGCTCTTATTTATTATATTTTCAAATACTGAGAAGTATTTACCTTATTATAACAAGCCATTTAAAATTTTTTTTACTAATTTTAATTATTTTTACGTTGTTTGGAGTCCGTATATGTAGTTGTACATTTGTTGTTTCTGCCTTTAAGTCTTTTTTTACCTTGTTTTACTGATTTAGTTAGGGCCTCTTGTAAATTGCTGGGTACTAGTGTTGATAAAATTCTTCCTTCACTTGTACTTGATATTAAGGGAAGTGTTTCTAATGTTTCTTCACTAGTGTTGACACTTATGCAGGGTGTTGGTAGGTAGATACTAACAGGTTAAAATGTTTATTTCTATTTGATTTGCTAATGTTTTCTTGGATCACTTTATCGCCTAAAAATCATATCTTTCCCTTAATTTGCTAACATTCCTAATTTAAGGATATTTTGCAGATTTATAGATTATTCAATGTTAAGTCAATCCTAGGATTTAGAAGCAAGTAAATAGCGGTGAAAATGAATTGTCATCTATACATTGTTATAGCTTGTTTGTTATCATTTCATGTGGTATATTTGCTCTGTGGTTCATAGATCAGAACAATCTATATTTTTTCTCCCAGAAACTTGTCTGTTGTTATTATCTGTCTCTATCCTAAGATAAATTGGATAGCATTTTCTCTTTACAGTTAGGAAAATTTAACTTAGGAGGAAAATCTGTTTCTTAAATACTTGAGAGAATTCATGTGTAAATCTGATAGGTATAGTATTATCATCATAATAAAATTTTATAGAACTAATTCAAAAATTGTAATTACATGTTTATCAGGGGCTTCTACCACTTTTTGAGTTTTTCTGCTATTGTGGGGCTCTATAGTGGAGGGCTCCAGGTACGGAAGAATCCACGGCCCACTTGCTCTTGGCCAGCTAGGTAGTGGGTGGGAGTGCAGAGGCAAGTGCGGTGTGCAGCACCATGGAGGTGGTGTCTGGGGCATCACCTCTCCCTGCCAGGACGGCCACGCTGCCCAGACCTGAGGGGGGATGTCTTAGTTACTTTTCTCTTGTTGCTGGGACAAATACCCAACACTCAAGATGAAGGAAGGAAAGGTTTATTAGCTCACAGTTACTGGAGGTTTCAGTCCATATTCGGCTGGCCCAAGGCTGAGTGGAACAGGGCAGAGAGCACCCAGTTCATGGCAGCAGAACAGCAACAAAATGGTGGCAGAGGCAGCCAACCAAACAGGGCAGCAGGGCAGCAGCTCTAGTCTGTCTCTCTGTCTCTCTTTATATTCCTATCAGGCTCTCTGCCTTAGGATATCTGCCCTAGACCACACCCATAGTCCCAGCCCTACTCAGACCGATAATCCCATCAGTACCAAAACACATAATCCCAGTGACTCATGAGTTAAGTCTCAATCTATAGAAATCCCTGCCCAATGACTTGGGCATGAGACTCTGGGGGGACAACTAGACATAAACCATAACAGGGGACAACTGAGAAGGGTGTGAACTTCAGCTCAATGTGAAGGTCTTGATCCCTTATTACTTAGCTCCCAAAACTGCTAACCAAGGGCCTGAATGCTTTTCAGAAACTCATGAGAATATTTGAGTTTACAAGGCATGATATTAGCTTCAAAGTGTGTGATGGTAAACCAGGTAAAATTTTATTTAATCTTTTACAAGTTCGCTGGTCTATTCTAACTAAGTAACCAACTAACTAACTAACTATATATGTTATATTTAACATAGCAGTATAAATGTTATATTGAAACTTATATAAATATATATATGTTATATTTAACATGACACGGATATATTTTAATATGGCACATCATGAATATTTAAGAAATAAAAGCATAGGTGTCAGACAGCATCCTTTTTTTTTTGGCGGGACCGGGGTTCAAACTCACAATCTTGCACTTGCCAGACAGGCACTTGTGCCACGGAGCTATCTCCCTAGCCCCTGTTTTTTTGTTTTTTTTCTAACAGGAAAATAAAGTACTTTTCATTTACTTTTTCCTTTCTTAATAGGGTAAAGCTTTAAGAGATATTTTATTTTTTATTTTTATTTTTTTTATATTTTATTTTTTTAAAGAGAATAAAATATTTTTAAATCCCTAAAACCCACAAACAAAACAAAAGAAAACGAAACGAAGCATCTTCAAATAGCCATACTCCCTGTCCTGTGGTCCTACCCGCTGGGCGCTAGGGAGCTCCGCGTCCACCAGAGGGCGCACCAAGCAGCACTTGCGCTTGCTCTGTGGGCTTCTCTTTGCTTATGGGGATTCCAGGTGAGTCTAATCCCAGATTCCTGTCTAATTCTTCCTTCTCATGGAACCTCAGTTTTTTGTTCTCTAAATTTGAGATTCCCCCAAAAGAAGTGAGGTCCAAGAGCACTGAGGAACCCCGGGGTAGGGGGTTGGGTGGATGGGCAGGTGCTGAGGAAGGAAGTTCAGGATTTCTTCCTTTTTTTTCTTCCCGGAACTGAGGATTGAACTGAGGTCCTTGTGTTTACCAGACAAGCACTTATTCTACTGAGCTATCTCCCCAGCTCAAGGGTTTTTTTTTTTTTTTTTTTTTTTTTTTTTTCCCTCTTAGGGGACTTGACAGGTCACTCCAACTCTGAGCTAGGCTGGCGAAGTGAGGCCCCTCCTAGTGACTGTGTTCATTTCCCACCGAGGTGAACAGCTACAGCAGATGTGGAGCGGTTGTTGTACAGAAACCCTTCCGGGTGTGTGTTCACGTTGACACAGGACTCCTCTCCCAAGTCTTTTCCCTAAGACTTAATGTTTCAAAATACTGTCCACACTCAGAAGAGACTCGGAGACCTCCCAGCTGGCCTCAGGAATGGCTGAAGAGGACAAACAATAGGAAGATTTTTTTTATGGAGGAGTCAGTCTTGAACCAATGTCAAAGGGTCAGCAAGCTTTATTATTTTTAATTTAAAATTTGTTAATTAGGAAAAATACATTTTGAATATAGAAAATTTAGCATATGCAGAAAATACAAAGTAGGTAGAGAGAAATCCACTATTAATAGTTTGGTGTAGTGTAGGACAGCACATAAATTGGTGCAGTCACCATGATATGAATGAAAAATAGAACGACCATAGGACCCAGCAATCCAGCTGGAAGGGGTGAATCCAGAGCACATGAAGGCCAGGTGTGGTGGTGTATGCTTGTGATTCCAGCACTCCTGGGCTACACTGTGAGCTCAAGGCCAACCTGAACTGTGTCGTGAGGCCTTGTCTCAAAACAAAACAAAAATCAACAATAAAGGAAACGAAATTAGTATATTGAGACATCTACACTTGTGTTTATTGTAGCAATATTCCCATTTGCCAAACTGTGGCATCAGCGTGTGTCCATCACCAGGTGAGTGGACTTGAAAATGTGTTGTATGTACTAACTAGAGGGCCATTTAGCCATCGAAAGATAAAATTCTGTCATTTGTGACATTACAGATAGACCAAGAGGACATCGTGCTAGGTGAAATACGGCAAACACGGAAGCGTAAATAACACATGGCCTCACCCACAAGAAGTCCATAAAAGTTGATCTTGTAGAAGTTGAGAGTGGGGGAGGGGCTCCAGCAGGCTGGGAAGGGAGGTGGGGAGAGGGTGCCCATGGGTACAAAGTTCCAGTCAGAACTGGGGAGTAAGTGAAGCGCACAGCAGACTGGCTGCAGTTAATGGCTTATTGTATATTTCAAGATAGCTAAGAGACAGGATTTTGAATGTCTTACATAAAGCAACGATAAATATTTGAGATAATGGATAAACTGCCCTGATTTAAACAATTATTTACATTGAAGTATCATAGTATGCTCTATAAATTTGTACAATTTAAAGTCAATTAAAAATAAAATAAAGTAAATCGAATGGAGAAATTATCCTTCCAGAAGTTGCAAGCAGATTTTTTAGGAAATAAATAGATTATGGCATATTTTTAATATCTTATGTACATCTTTATAAAAAATGTTTCACTGTAAAATTGTTCCTTTGAAATCTGCCTTTTTCAATGTATTTTTCTTTTCCATTGTGTGTATGCCTACTGTAACATTCTAAAGTGTATTTCCCCTTCTATTGAATAAATGTGTCAGGATTTATTTAATTAACCATATATTTTTTCCAGATTTTTAATATCATGAAATATTGTAATAATCATCTTTGCAGCTAAATTTTACAAACTATTAATAATTATTTCCTTAGGGGGACTATAGAAGGGTATACTCTGGGATAAATTTAATTTCATCTTAATCTAATGTAATACCGTCTTTTTTCTTTTTTTATCCTTTCTAGAAGGAAGATCGCATAGTCAAGGGTAAATAAACATGGCACCGTTTTGCTTTCCCACCTGCCTGATGTAGGAGGTTTTATTTCTCGAAGCCTCAGCGATGTCCAATTTCTGGCTGAATTTTTGAATCATTTGACTGACTCCACCAGATGCAGGGGGCAGCCAAGCAGCGTGGACAACAGGTAATAGGAACAGGCCTTCAGGGGCCCGGCAGGATGGACCATGGGCTTAGACTAGAGAGGGCACATAGCCATACCGATCACTTCATTTAAGAATTCCAAGGACTATCATCAAGAGCTTATTAGACTTTTATCACCAAGATATAACATTATTATATTACATATCTGGAGTCCATCCATTTACCCATTTACTTTCAGGTCACTATGTCCCTCTGTCTCTCCAGCACCTGCCCCCTCGGTATCATCCTTATTCCTGCTTCCTCTTTACTGACTCAGAAGAGGACCTCTGTGGACCTGCCTCCGAGACTCTCTGAACTTCTCGGCATCTGCGTAGGTGCTCCTCTCCCACGGTGGCTACAGATTAACTTTCCATGCTCCTAGCTGAGTCCTTTGCTGCATTAGCTAGCGCCCCAGCTCCCACCCCTCTCCAGTACTCCAGGCACTGCCCATCCCTGCACTACACTGCTCCCTTTGCTCCGTTTGCTCTTCCTTGGTCTTCCTCCTCTTACCCAGAGACCTAGATGCCCTTATCTCAGAGCCTTTGCTTAGCATCTTTGTTTTCTTTCTTGCCTGCCTGCCTGCCCGCCCGCCTGCCTGCCCCCGCCCACCCGCCAGCCTCCCTCCCTCCTTTCTTTCTTTCTTTCTTTCTTTCTTTCTTTCTTTCTGTACTGGGGATTGAACTTAGGATCCTGGGCAAGTGCTTGTTCTACTGAGCTATCTTCCTGGCCCTAGCATCTTTGTTTTTCTGGCAGGAGGGCCCAAGGGTAGAAGTGTTTTCATACTGCATGACTATCTCACCTCCATTTACACTAACTGAATTTAAACAAAAATTACCTGCAAGTATTTTGAAGGAGTCATTTAAAACATAGAAATACAGAAAGGGCAAGTGTAAAAAGATGAAAAAAAATTCCAATATACTCTGTTAAGTCTTGGGCTGGGCATGGTTTCTATTGGAAAGATCCTTTCTCTGTAATTACTCATCCATCTGCAATAATGTATCTTGGAGTTGGCATTAAAACTTTTCAATTATTCACAGTTTCAGGCTTTTCATCTCTGAGTTCCACTTTTCTGGAAGCTCCATGGTAGTTTTTGCATGTGCTCAGTAGCATGGCTAAAGACCCTGCCTCTGAGGCAGGGCAGACAGGGCTGGCCGACAGCACAGGCAGGGGCAGGCAGGGAAAAGACCAGTGAGAACACAGTCTGCTCAGCTGTGGCCTCAGAGTTTCTCATCCTTTTGCTTTGAGGTGAGGCCTAAGAACCCGTCTGACCCTACAGAATGCCAAGTACTGTCTGATCTGTTGGCCTAGGACCCCTCCTTGAAAATCATGGCCCTTGAGAGTGGCATGTTCCTGCAGTCCCTGCTCTTTGGCATCTTGTAAGAAGTCAGAGCCTGACATTGGCATAAGGCAAGGGGAGAGAAATCTTGGGTTTGATGGTGCAGTTCTGAAGGTGGGTTTGGTTGTAAGGGGAAAGGGTCTCATGGTAGGCAAGGCAGAGAATTTGTTAGGAGAATGCTAGGGCACACCTCTGAATTCAAGTCAAAGTTGAACACTGGGACAAAGCTGGGACTCATGTGCCTGCTGTCTAGGGGACAAAGTTGATCTGACTCAAAGTCTAAATGCTGATAAGAGATAATAGGATGGATCCACAGAGAAGGGCTTTCCTGCCTCTTCCTCCTCTTCTTGCAATGGATGTGTATGTGGTGGAGCAGAGGCAGGAGCAGACCAGGCTGACCCACAGGGCTAGCTCAGCTCCACTATCCTGAACTGAGTAGCCCGGATCACACCAAGCTTCATGCTGTGACCTTAACCAAGGTTCTTCTCCCTGCACCTCAGTTTCCCTGGCTGTAATGAAGGGCTTGAGTCAGTGCCTCATCTCTTGATTGTTGCTTCTTAAAGTGGGTCTGCGTCAGAATTCCACAGGATGCCTGAAATTAGAGGCCCCCATGTGTCACAGTGGGCCGGTACGTGGTTTGCTGTAGGCTTCCCGTACCAGACCAGAACAGGAGCAAACAACCCCCTGAGTAGTGGTGTTTGCGCAGTTTCTGTGGTGTAAATAAACACACCCACCAAGGGCAAGTTCAAACTAACAATGTGAAGCCACTGAATTTCACCCTGGGAAAAAAGGACCCTACCCAACAGCTGACTCAGAGCCTCTGAAGGAGGCCCAGGACCCTGCATTCTCCCAAGATGGTTTTGGTAACAGTTCCAGCATTCCTGCCTCTGAGAGCTCCCTGAGGGCCTTTTATCTCTGTATTCTAATGGTGTCATAGGTTCTCACTCTGACTCTGGAGCTCAGGAACATTTTCTACCTTCAGAGAAGTACAGAGCCAGGCTAGAGAGACTGATGGGCCATTGCCCAGGTGAGGTAAGGGTGCACTGGCAGCTGTACTTCTCCAGGGCTCTGTGAGTGTCCTGCACCTCTGCCCCTAGAGATCAAGAGCATCCCAGTGCGCACATTCTGGGCTACAGATGTGAACGGGACAGGAAGTTCTAGCCCTGGATCCTGGGATCCATGCCCTCACTCGGCTTTCCGGTGGGGCTGGCATCTCAGCTGCCCTCCTCAGGACCTGATTGGTTATCCTCATCCCTGGAGAAGGAAGCCTGTCTGCTCCTTTGCTATTTTTGTGCTGGTTTCTCATCTTGATAACCTTCTCTGTGCAGGCAGAGGACAGAGTGGTGCGTGTCATTTCTTCCTTGAGCCTTGCTGAAGACACCATGGGCTCATGACAGACCCATTGGCACACATCAGGGTTGACAGGGAAGCCAGGAGGACGGGTGCTGGGCATGGGGTAGGGCCAACTTCTGGCTGGGTTGTTTGTTCTTTGAGCAGAAACCATTTCTGTTTTGAAGTTGGGCTGGAAATGTGGTTTAGCTTTTAGCTATGTTTTCTGATCTTTTGAGACAGGGTCTCACTAGTCATCCAGACCGGCCTCCAACTCATGATCTTGTTGTCTCTGCCTCCCTAGTGCTGGAATTACTGTTGCACACCACCACACCCCATGGACCTTTAGTTTTGAACTGGAATGACCTTCCACTCGTCCTCATTCTGGAAGGCAGTGAGCGGTTCTCAAAGGAGGAGCTTTAAGTCTGTAGCGTTATTTGGGCGCTTTTCAGGAAAGTAAATCTTCAGGCTCTTAACATCTCTGCTATTCCTGGGTCTTGTGGGGGTTGAGCACTGTTCTCTCCAAATAACCTTTTCCAAGGCTGCTGGCAGATCGGGCTGCTCTGCTGGGCTGTGCTGGAGCCTTCTTGTCATGCTATGGGGCTCTCCAGTCCTCGGCTGGGGGTGCCCAGCATAGTACGGGAACTTACAGCAGTGCACAAGTTCCTGGACTGCTAAACCCTTCTCACCACTTCCGCTGCATGCCTGTTCGCTCCACGTGTCAAGCTCAGGGTTTCGGTGTCTGCCCCACGTTACAGCCCTGCATTACAGAGAGGCCTGCTGTCCTACCATTGCCTGCACCTCTCCCCGTGTATTGGTCAGGGTTTTACTTAGAGGAACAGAATAGATATAATATAAGGAATGGATAGTAACACCAAATATACAATCTATAAGGAATTGTAAGATTGGCTTACAATAGTTAGCCACAGAGTCAGATGAGGAAGTGCACACAGGGTGTCCGCACACTCTGGACTGAAGAATTCAGTCCCGAGGTCTGGACTTCACTGCAGCACTCCGTGTACGTCTCTGTTGGCTGATGGGTCTGCGATGGAAGACTGAAGGGTCTGTAATGGACACTGAAGAGTCTACGATGGATGGCGAAAGATCTAAGCTGGAGGCCGAAGAGTCTGCGCTGCAAGCCAGATGATGAAGTCCAGTCTGAATTGCAAAGACTAAAGCTTCTCTGACAAAGTGAAGTGTTGACTCCTCCTTCAGCCCTTTAAAAAGTCTTTTTGTGCTCAGTCATTCTGACGTGGGCTCATTGTGCCCTAGGGTGGAACCAATCATACCCCAGGTGGGCCCTTGATCCCGTTCTAGGGAGAAATCCAGTCATATCCAAGGCAGGCCCTGGTCACACTCCAGGGAAGAACCAATTGTACCCCAGAGTGGGGCTCCCA